>VTPC01006183.1:0-20390 GCA_011009095.1 Ignelater luminosus | reverse complement strand
TTGTTTAATGGGTATTCCAACATCAAAAACTGCTGGGTTAATCATTGTTAAATTTTTATTTTTTTGTAATAACTTTTGCTTTTAATACTAGATCGTTTTTATAAGATTCTTACTCGTGAATTAGAACGTTGGTTGGAGATTTAATAAGAATGAACCTTTTAGATGCATTACATTCAAAATGTCATTGACCTGTATGGGAGTTTAATGACGTTTGATGTCTCCCTTTCCCAATCAAACCTTCTCAATTCTTGCAAAAACGCGATCAGGGAAAATGAAAAAATGTCCCACCATTGAGAAGACTATTTTCATTCGTTTAATGTTTGCTGGTGCTTTATTTTGCAACCACTCGCCACCAAACAAGGTAGCAATTTATATTTTGCTTACCACAACCATCTGCAAACAGTCTGATCTTATTTTTTTTTCGGTGAGATCAGAATTATCCAGCCTATGGTACAAAGCCCTTGCTATTTTATTAGATCCTTTAAGACGTATTATAGCATTGAATGTGGAAGTTTTCCTAAGTTAATAGAGCTTTGAAACTACCAGTGGCAACGTTAAATTATAAAAATTGTACTGAGTGCTAAAGTAAGCTGTTTGGTCTGGTAATTTTGGCAATAACATGTTCTTCCGGCAATCGAAGAATAGACTCAGAAAATTGTCGGTGCTCGTTTGTGATAGTTCATGAAGGCTTTGGATTGGCTTTATGCGCTTTCTTTCTGGTTGGTTTCCGTTTCAAACTCTTTAGGGTGTTGGATGCAGGTAGAGCAGGCATCAGTTTTGGGACTACTAAAACCAATATTATGCTTCGTATTAAACTCAAATTTAAAGAAAGATTCTTCACATTGTCGTTATACATTTTCCACATTATCATAATGTTTAGATCAGCTGGTAGGTATAACCTCTCTACTGACTTTCATCTGCAATAGTGCGACTCAGTGGCTTGAAATGACTCGTTTAATTTGTGAACTGATGCCCTGTGATTATTTTTTTTCTATCTTCTTTTATTTCTTGAGCAACAGCTTCACCCTGTGCAAAATGTCTCTTTAGAACTTCTTGGACCCTATCCTTCAATCCCAAAATGTGTAAGAATGTAGGTCTATAAATTGGAATCACGTCACCATGTCTTATTCCTATGTACATTTTAAACGTATATTCTTTCTTCGACCTGCTTTCGTTTTTGGGTCTCCTTCTCTTGCACTTTTCAACTGTTGCATGTTTGATGATAAAATTATCTTGTTACACTTTACATTCTGATGAATAGAACACCCCATGGAATGTTTGGATTTCAAATTTACTTAAACGTGTGCATTGATGAGCTTCCAAATCAGGACCGCATTTTACAGCTTTTGGGGGTTGATTAAACGAGTACCTAAAGGAAAATGTATCGCAATTAATAATTTCTTATAAACAGATACATTGACAACAAACATCTTCATACTTTGCCCTTAAGTTGCACAAGTTTTCATACTGTGAAGTAACCTAATTTAACTTTAGTTTTAAGAACACAAAACAGGAATAGCTATTAAACTAAAACTAGTCTCTCTTGTCGTTTCATTTCTTTTTTCCATCTTCCAGGATTTTTTGGACGTTTTCTGGCGTGTTCGGGAGAACACTTTTCAATACATTTTTCTAATTCATTCATACTTTTGCAGTCAAATTGTTATAATTTGTCACAAACAGTTATTTAATCTAACTAAATAATAACCAACAACAACTGCCAACAACATTAGCCAGGCAATTCCTTATGCTCTGCTGTGATTGGTAAAACTGGAGATGGCAGGTTTTGAATTTCCCTGTCTTGCGCATTTTTAAACTAATCTGTAACTTTTACGTCCGTTTTCATTGGGAGTTGGTGAGAATTGAACAGAGTTGGCCTAACCATTGAATAGTACGAAAAAGTTCAAATAGGAAGCATCACTTAGCTCAATTCGACTAAAAATAGAGATGGCGGGTTTTGAAAATAGACGACTCATATAGCACATCTATCAATAATTGGCAAAATTATGAGCTTAACAAAATTTAGAGAACATATTGCAAACAAGATTTTTGATGAAGGGCATTTTTGGACAAACAATACATTTTGCATTCATTTTTATAGATTAAAATGAAGTTTTCTTTAAACATAAATGTGTCCGTTAATGGGGATCAAATTCAATCAACAGCAAGCAGTAGTTCGCGCTGTTTAAAAAATCAAGCAGTCATTGTAGCTCAAAAACTAATTAAGACAAATTGTTAAAAACAATTTCAATAAGAGATGTTAATCTCTCAGTATAACAGTCCAAATCACAGGTTAACCTGATTTATGGTTCCTTAGATATTAGAGTGGTTCGATACTGTTGAAACACAGTGTATAAAGTCTAGATATGGGGTAGATTGAAAATTAACTGAGTTTAATACTAAGATTGGTTTTCATTACGACGCAAACTATCTTATTGGTTGAAGTATTTTTGTAACTGATGAAGTAAACTGTAGAAATGCAAGGAACCACCAAGATGCATTAGTGATCGGCTCGATAAATTTACAAAAAAGTTGCAAACCTAAACTTCCGAGTAGTGGAAAGAAAGTGTTACAAATAACACAAAATAACATGAAATAGGGTGAGTTGTGTCTTCAAACTCTCGGTAAAACCTCACTGAATAAAATATTCTGGTAAATGTGTGCAGAATTTTTAACTTCTGGGGGGATTTCTAATTTTGTCTTTCTAGAACGCTAGAAAGATGATGGATACTTTTAGCGACCCCTATTAGAAACAGAAAATTTTTTTCTATTAATTATTTCTAGCGATTTTCTTTTAGATCTTAAATATTAAATACCATGACTGATAAATCTAAATTGATCTAGCAATAAACATGGCGGCATTTGAAATTTTTCATTTTTCTGTACAAGTACAAGTGGGCTGCAATTACTTATTTAGTTTTCATCTATGGACCGGAACGGATTTGGTAGAAACATTATTCTGATAAGAAGGGAGAACCGCAGGACTATTATGAGGAAAAGCAAAAGTGTTATAAAAAATGATAGCACAAAGAGTTCGGCCGCAAGTTCTAGACAAGTATATTTCTGAACAATTTACCAAAAGGTTTTAAAAAGACATCTTCTAATTAGAAAAGCGCGCTTTCCATGTAACTTACACACCGACTAACTCTTTAGAAAAATATTTCTCGAATACTTCACGTTTCCAAACCTACCAGCATATCTAACTTCGTTGACTGTACCATTAAGTAAACAAAAAGTCGGCTCTACAAGTTTTTACATTAAACAAAATTCTTATCTTGCAAAAAAAGCAAAGAAAAGCTGAACTTGTTTTTAAACAAATAGCACCTTCTAGACAACGTCCTACTTTTCAGGATATATCTGCAGTTAAAGCCATTTTCTTGTTGTTTTTGAATGTACAAACACCAACCTGAATTATTTCAGTTCTCTACCTAATCTTCCCTTCTCCTTATAAATTCTGTAACACAAACAAAGTAAGAAGTTTGTACCTAGGAAACCTTTTTTGGGGATTACAGAGTATGCGTATATCGATTGTGAACCGTCCCTTTTCGCAATTTTCTTGTGTTTTAAGAACACGCAGCACAATCGATATATAAAATATCTAAATACAATTTACGCACTCCAGAAACTCTTCGCCCCCTATTGGTTAACGTTTACGACTTTTTTTACTTTGGGATTTATATAATTTTCTATTTTAGAAAATCTTTTGCATTCAAATTTCAGTTGGTGCAATAGATAATAATATTTCAATATAAAAGTGAAGCATCAAAGTGAAATAAAACTCGAATAGACCGAAGTGTAATGAAAGTTCAATTTCCCTAGCACTAAAATGCATGAGTGTAAAATAAGGACGTTAATGCAAGATCCTAGTGCACAAAATGTAAATTGCAGGGGTTAATTTCTAGTTGGTTTTTCACAGCGATTGAGTTGCGTCACAAAGGCTGTGGAAATCGAAGCGACGCCGTTGTACCCTAACCAGTTGCTCGTACTCGCACCCTGTTGGGGTTAAATCGATGGCGATGCGCATACCCCCTCGTTTTACAATTTGTTTTGTTACGCGAATATCGTTTAACTCTTGTTATTGTTGGCGACATAAATATATTGTTATTTTGTTGTTTGGACAGTCTAAATAAAAACCTGTATGAAACAATACCTTTATGATATTTTGTTTGCAAATATGTATATCTCATTTAGAAATGTTATTCCAAGGTTGAAAACAAAACAAATAAAACTTGTTTACATGAAAATTAAACATTTCAAGTACTTGTTTTGCTTATAAAATTTTGCCGAAAGCGTAAAAACTATATTTACATAAACTGAACACAAAATTGGTTGTACAAAGAAAGGTTTACATAAAACTGTGGCGAAATGAACTTGATGAAAATAATGTTCCTCCTCGGTAATTACTCAGTGACGTCAAGTTTTCCTAAAACGAATGAGCGTCGGAAAGCATTTGTAGGATTCAACAAAATTAAACCTCTGGGAAGTTTAAGTATGAACGGAACAACAAAAGAGATTGTTAATTAAATATGCGTAAATGTTGTGAGCCTTAAAATTGTATTAAATGGAAGAGAATATCATCCATTCGATTTTTATACCCTTTGAGTTAGTTATAAAATGATTTATGAACCTAAGCATCCTTGTTTTAATATTTACTAGAATATTTTAAAGTAAACAAGAATAAGATACTAGTACTGAATTACACAGTATTCAAATAGGGCATGACTTTTGGGCATTGTAATTCAAGCCCTAAAACTGTAGCTTAAACTAACAGGATATCTCCCATGGCAGTTACCATGGAGTCACGAACAACCCTCTACTATCAAATTAGAAGTTACCCTAACAATATATATAGGGCACAACGTATTACTATTTATGCCTCTTATTTACTTAGTAAAATTAACGTAGTCGTCTAACTTTTTGTTTTATAATGGTTGCTGCTATAATAAAATGAATTTTAAGTTTGAATTCGTTTGTTGTTAAAATACACAAATTTAAATTTGAAATCAGAAAAGCGGAAAAGCCGCCTTTCACGCTAATTTGCGTTAAGATTGTCATAGAGACAGGATGCTACAAACAAATTAAATACCTCAACTTTGCAAATTGTAGAAACGGGCTGTGGCAGATAGAACAAACAACACAAAATTCTGAAATGGATTATTTGAATATCGGGTATTTAAGAAAAATGTTTTTGCGATATTGTAAACAGGCTAATATAAAAGATACTTTGAATCTCTACTTTCTGCACTTATCAGTTATTAATACACCGTGTTCGTTTTAACATTTGCTATATGGAATTAGTATGGGAAATCTGAAATATGCCAAATAGTTCGTTTTCGAATAAAAGTCGGTGAAATTAATAGCTGCACTCGACAGATAAGATATTCTAACGTACTGTCCAAAAATATTACCCTTAATATTGTACTAATATTGTAAAAATTGGTTTTTGTATGCAGTATGAAAAAGCATCATCAGTTTTCATTTCTAATTTATTATTTCTTGTGCGTTTTTCGAATACAAGAATAATAACAAATTATTTAAATTGTTATTAAATTAAAGATTGATGACAAATAATATTTAAAAAAAAAGTCTTGCTTGTAACGGGGTTCGATCTTGCATTCGAAGAGCTCGTGCTGTTTAGCAAGTAGTAATAACCATTGAACCACGGAGACCAGTCGCGACGACTTTTCAGTTTTCGGCTTTTAAATTACTGTTTTGCAAGTAATTAATGAATTTTAATTTCTGAAGAATTGGGATTGTTATTAAGGGTAATATTTTTGGACAGTACGTTAGAATATCTTATCTGTCGATTGCAACTATTAATTTCACCGACTTTTATTCGAGAACGAACTGTTTGGCATATTTCGGATTTCCCATACTAATTTCTTATAGCAAATGTTAAAACGAACACGGTGTATAATAAAATTTTTAAGAAAATTTAGTGATAACACTTATTCAGTGTATCAAACACGTTATTTAATGTGGAATCTTAAAAGTTCTTGAAGAAATAACAGCTCTAGATTAAGTTATTGTGCACGTACGTGTGAGATGCAGGCGTTTCTCTGCTGAATCAGCATGCGGATGTTATATGTAGCTGCAACTGTGCTGATTAACTACATTTGCAAACTCCACGTGCGCTGAGAATTAAATATAAAAAACGTGGTTTGTGGAAATAAGAATGTAAATATTATCAGAAAAATAAGCATCAGAAAAATAAAAAACGAAATGTGTTTATAATAATAAATAATGAGAAACATTCTAAGTATGAAAGATGATAATAGCTCTTTGGGAGGCAGCTAACTTTTCGTACAAGACGTCAAATCTCTGCTAATTTCCTGAGATTTCTAAATCAAAGTCTTTTGTATAAAATATGAATTGAATTTAGTCTTAAGGGGTTCCAACAGCCAACCTTTGGTGGCTGTAAGTCGATTTGCAGAACGAATTTAAATGCACTAAAGGTACTTTTTTGAGAAGCTTTTCTCTTTAATAATAACTTCTTCCACTGAGATCCAAAACGGTGTTGTAATAAATTATATATTAGAACTCTAAAACAAAAGATTTCAAAAAATGATAAATGCTTCTTATAAAGGCTTGATTTGTTCTGGTAAGCATTTAGTCTAATTTTGAATTAATGTAATGTAATATAATACTACTAGAATATTCTGGACGCGATACATAAAGCAAAAGTGTATGAGACACTTTATGTTTATTTTCTCGTAGTATTGTTGTAATTGTAAGACGTTTCTTAAAGAACGTCTAAGCTAAAAGAATAGACAAAAGTTGTCTCTTCACGAACCAAGATGCCGTCTTGCTATGTTCAATACAATTAGGTATTTGTCTTGGATTTATCTCCCCTTGATTATTATTTACCTTTACAGTAAAGACTTGACTTTAAAATATACGCTGTTTCAGAGTTCGCACAAATTCAAAAATCCAAATTTTTATATACTAGTGCCGTCTAGGCTTATTTCCAAGCCACCATATCCACGATATGGTGCCAAACGTTTATTGACTGTAACCTTCGTGCCTTTGAAAAGTTTACTATGCAGTTGTTGACGTCATATGTTTTGCATATTACTACCAATTTGTTCCTATTTGCTTGGATTCCAGTTGTTGGGGCACATATCTGTAAGCATTTCCTCTGTTACAAGAAGCTTGAAAGCTTCTATAATAATTAAACAATTTGTAATACGTAACAGCAGTGCTAATTATATGTTCTAAATTTTGAATTTTGCAAACCAACTCTTATACTCTTGCATTCACAATATTATGCGCTAAACGTCTTGTAGTTGCTGGCGGCGTAGATTTTCATTCAAACCTAAATGTTGATTTATAAACAGTTTTAACCCTACACTTACACCATCCTCTTTAGCTTTAACTTTAACTTTGTTTAAAATATGATTTTTCTTCCTTCTACACGATTCTCTAGATTACTCTTTTTGTCTTCGCTAATCTCATCTGTCACCTTCACTTGCTTCCAAAATTCTACGTAATTCTCTGTCCATCAAATATTGCCATTTTGAAGAGTAAAATAAGACGGAATCATTCACACCCCATTTGTTCAAGACATGTGGTTTGGGGCGTTGTGGTTATCGTTTACTCCCCCTTCTCGTTCTTAGTCTGGTCAGACAAAGGCTCATGGGTAGCTGCTGTGAAAACGCGGTTGTCCAGGGGTTGATAAAGCTGCCAAATGGTATAAATTAGTCTATAGTACTTAAATTTCTAACTATATACAAACACAGAGAGTACAAGCTAAGCGGGGTACAAGTCAAGTGAAAGAACGTGCAAGTGTGTTTGGTTAGACGCCCTAAGGAGCGGGAGTAGCCGCAAAGGGTCTTGGGGAACACCAAGGAATACTCTGAGCAGGGCGGTCGTCCCTGCGCGATGTAGTCCTTTCAGGCCAGTAAAGCACTGTCCAACAATGACAGCTCTTTCCAGGAAGTGCTATGTATTTATAACTCGCCCAAAGCCGGCTATTAACAGCGGTTTCAGTTTCAGACACTTTTTGGTCGCTGGAACGTGTTTGCATTAAATGTTGCTGCTAAAAGTTGTGTTCGCAGCAGCTCAAAACTTCGGAGAAAGGGGGGCTTACAAAGTAACCTAACATAAAAACTCAGTGGTAGACCTCACTTATAACTTTTAGATGTCAAAATCGGTATGGACGCCAGAGACGATGTCAAGGTCACATTCACTGGTGTGGTTCCTCACTAGAAAACGCTGCCGTATTGACAATCCCAACATTTACTTAGACAAATTTATGGTTAAAATTGTTTATTCCACGAATTACAAACTTCGGGTATTTTTTTCCAACCACTCGCAAAACTCTTGAAATATATCCGATTAGAAAATAGTAAGAATAACTCAAAGAAAGCACTTTTCAATGAGTTCTATTAAACGCTTCAAAACAACGAAGTGAGTCTTTGGTAGAATATTCATTTAGCGACAACCCTTTAAGAAACACTCGAGAGTGAATCGTAGCTCTGTTTCTAACTGACTCAGACTAACTACTAGCGCGTTCTCCAATTCGCGCCAAGCGGACTAAACTCAAAGCCTCGCCTAGAAAGGTGCAACTGTACTAGAAGGGAAACACAGACAACGAACCAAACACCCCTATCTTTACAAAGAAATGTTTTTGCCTGTTGCGACGTGCAACTCGCCGAGACGCCAAAATTACATCCCACAGAAGCACGAGAATCCATTTGAGTTAATAATATATTAAGTCTTCTCGTTTGTTTATGTTAACGGAATGTGAAGATGTAAATTGTCTACGTTTGTTATACAAAATAGTTGACCTATTAACAAGCCAGCGTGGTCGTGTTTTAATTAAAACGCGCCTTTTTTCCTGATGAATTGCATTTCTACAAACTCGCCGATGCCCCTTAAAAGACGGGATCACACAGGAATCATCTATAAACACGACACGCTCCCATGTATGATAGAAAATTAAATACAACTCAATCCATATTGAAACAATCTCTACTTGAGACAATATTTTTTGCGGATACAGTTCCAAGAAATGAACGGCTTTTCAAAGAACCACACGTATTAAGATTAACATTATACAAAATATATTGAAAAGGCATACTTCAAACTCACCAAGACCAAAAAAAGCAAAAATAAGCAAGTCGAAGATCAAAACCATGTTGATTTGCTTTTTCGATAGGCAGAAAATTGTACCAAAACAGTTTGTGCCTCAAGGCCAAACAGTAAACCAACAATCTTACCGAGAGGTTCTTGAAAGACTTTGAAAAAGAGTCGTTCGTGTGAAATAACTGGGTGCTGTATCACGACAATGCGCCTTGCCACACTGCATTTTCATTTAATGAGTTTTTGGCAAGTAAAAACGTCCCTGTGACTCCTCAGCCTCTATATTCTCCGGACTTGAGTCCCTGTGACTTTTTTCTATTCCCAAGATTGAGACATCGCGTCAAAGGACTTCATTTTGGGACAATAAAAGATTAAAACTTTTGTAACTGACCAGCTGAAGGCAATTTCAGTATCCGAGTTTGAAGCAGACAATGTAGAACTGTCATTTTAATTGAAAAAAAAATAAAAAACCAGTCTCATTACTTTATTTACACGTCGTGCAATGAGAAGACATGAAAAGAATAGACCAAAACAGAATGTACAAGAGATGAAATTTCAACTCGAACAGTGTTATACTTTATGACAGGAAGTAAGTAATTAAATACAGTACTTAACACCCGTTATCCAGGGTGCCCCTAAATTTGGTTGCCAAACTGAGAAGGTGTATCAAGAAACAAAATTAACACATTAACTGCCACGTCTACCCGATTGGATCGACAGTTAACCTTAAGTTATCTGTCTTATAGTTTTATTAAATTTCTCTGCACTGCCAAAGGCGTATTTCGTGTACTATCGTAGAGGTCTTGTGAATGTATCTATGGGTAGGTTTTCATTTTCTACATCGCATAGCCACTTTGCTCCTAGTCAACTCCATAGGGTTCTATGAATAGAAAAACGGTACAATATTATTCTGTATGTACTTTTTCAAAACATGAAAAACAAAGGAACAGTTTGTCTGAACAGGACTTACAAAAAGTACTAACTTCGGTGGCCTCACGTCTTGCTTCCTTCCTTTCTGGTACGTTGTTTTTGCCAGATTTTGCTAAGCTTTGAATTTTTACTTTTTTTTTTTGATCAGGAGGTATTTCAAGAAGGAAGTACACTAGTCTGATGCGAATCGCAATTAAATGATTTTTTTTATTGGTATTGCCTTTGTAAATAAGAAAAGCATTAACCATTGGAGCTCCAAAGACCATATCATCCACCACCCTGTGGTACTATTTAATGCTTTTTATAACAAACTACTATTTCAGGTTTTATGATAGGCTTTATCATTTTTAATTTTTTTTTCAGTTAGCAATAGCTCCCCTGGAAATTTTGAAAATACAAGACCTTATGCTTATTTCATTACTACTATCCTTGGAGAATTCTCTTGATATTTTACTTGTCTTCTTTCTAATTTAACGCTGTATTTCTTTCTAGACGTTCGTTCCAACAGAGTACGTCTGTTTTTTCTAATAAATCTTGAATTAAAGGAATGCCAGTGTAGAAGGTTGTCCGTGCACAGAATTCTGCCAGCATCAAGATAAGATTCCATTAATGACACAACTATGTTTTTTGCTAAATTATTCCATTTCTGTCAGCATATATTTTTTATATGGTAGGCATATCCTTTTTGATCACACAAGAAAAATAATTTTATCCCATATTTGTGGGTCTTTCCGGGAATGTACTGTTTAAATCTTCTACGGAAAGAAACATTTGATTCATCTATTACATGATGAGGATCAAAAGTTTTTATAACGTGCAATCATTAAAATTTAAGTTTTCGGTAGACTGTGAAATGTTTCCATAGGGCGTAGTAGTACAAAACGTATACCAACACATAATCTATAAACTGATGATTTTGCCTTGTTTCTAATGCAAACTGCCAATTTGAGAGATAATTTTTCAGAATAAGCTAAGACATGATTTTTTCTTTCATAGCCTGGGAACTTAAATTTTAATGATCACGTTACTAGCAAAACGTTTTAGTATTACATCCATTATAGTTCCAGAATCTAAGAAGTAACTGCAATTATTTCTTGCCATTAATGCAGATATTTCATTCTTAGATATTTTTCCTTTTACTTCAGTAGGATTCTAAAGTGGGCATGTGGACAAGTCCCGTCCATAATCGGATGTCCAGAAAAATTTTGATTTCTGTAGAATTTGTATTTTTCCAGTCTTTTCTTAACAATATTATTAGCCAAAATTGTTGTCTTCCACAAAATTCTGTCCATTCAGCACTATTAACAGGATTAACAAAATCAGCAACGCTGTCACTTTCAAAAACTTCAGAAACAATTGATTCCCCCTCAAAAAAACTTTTCTCCGATACACAGTATTCTTCTTCATTATTGTATCAGATAATCTTTCAAAATTATCTCAAGTATGTTCAAGTTCTGTTTATATCAAGCGTTTTCGTGAGGTACTAACCTCAAAAATACTCACAATACGTTTTACACTAGTCAGTCTTTTGTCAATGGTTTAGCCAATGTACCCCAAACCACTTGGAATTTACTTTGTAACTTTCTCACTAACATTTTTTAAACTTTGGTACCACACTTAGACTTGCTATCTCTTTTTCCCTTTACATGTTTTAAACTACACCGTTTGCCAAAAAAAAGTGAAAAACCGTCAGAGGTTGCATCATTACATTGGATAAACTATCAACAAAAGACAGCGTCATACAGGAAGATGATATACTCGAGCATACAAAATTAGATTAACACAGATTATATGAAAAGTTAAATGCCTTAATCTGTTAATTTGTCTCCACAAACGCATCTTCTCAGTTTGGCAACTGAATTTAGAGACGCGGTGGATATAATTAAATTAAAACTAGAATGTTTCTAGTAACCTTGCTGCCGATTCGATGACCGCTTAAACAATAACATGACCGTGTTAGAATTCAACTTTTTTGAGAAGTGCTTCTTGTGCAAGATAGTTTGTGGTGGGAATAATTGGGCTTCCCCAACGCTTCCTTGTAAAGGATTGATTTGTACTGTTCAACACTGAATCTAATTTAGAATTAATGCGGTTGATGTTTCTGTTCAGGACGTATTGCTATTTTATTTATTTATTAACAATAAGTAATTGATGATTTGAATAATTTTCTATTGGAATGATAAATTCTCCTTATAAAAGATTGATTTCTCCTGTTAAATAGTCAGTACAATTTCGAATTAGTGTTGTTGATGTTTCTGTTTAAGACCTACAGTTTCTTTTACTTAAAATGCACTTTAATGGTACATGCTTCTTATGAAAAATTGATTTATTCTGCTAAATAAGCACAATATGGAATGAATGCTGTTGCCGTTTCTGCTGAGGATTAAAGCTTCCTTTATTAAAAATAGTTAAGGAGTTATTTTAGGAACTTTCCATTTACTTTTGTTGGAATAGATTCTTCACAAATAGTTATTGAAAATAAGGAATTATTATTGATAAATATATTTAAAGTAAATAAACATAGCACAGGTTAGTATATCATAGGTAGCTGAATTAATTCTTATAAAATCAACACATCCTTAACTTAGAAACAAGCAACTTTCAGAAGAATTATAAAAATTTGATAAAATATTTATTATGTTCATTATTTTTATTTATTTATGGTTTTTATTCCCTTTGTCACTTTTGACCGGCCTGTCATTTGGGTTGCCTACCCTAGTATACTCCTTGTGAAGATCTCCAGTTTGATTATTCATTTCGAGGACAGATCTTATATATGAAAAAGGGTCTTATCTGGAATTTTAATTTCACTTCTTAACTACTTCAAGGATGTACACCAGACCTAGGTAGGCATTTAACTCACCTTGTTTTCTTTTCCCTTTTGTTGGTTCTATTTACATTGTTAATCTCAGGCCTATTTTTTTGTTTTTATTTTGTTTTTAATTCGATTTCGCTACCGGTTTGGTTGTTCAGAATATAAAATTATTAGGAAGAGGCTAATAATAAATTAGGTGCATACCTTTCATCTTGTTGATTGTTTATATGGTAGGCCAATGGAACACCAGAACACTTTACAAAAAGGAAAACTCAAACATTCCATAAACGAAATGAAGAGATACAAGATGGATTTACTTGGGATCAGCAAGATGGGATGGACGGAAAAATGGTAAATCGTCGCAGCAGATAATCACACTTTTATATATGCGGAAGTAGACGAAAACGACGTACACCAGTATGTAGTAGCAATATTATTGGTACCAAACCTTAAATAAAGAATAATGGAATGGGACCCAATTAGCGAACGCATTATTACCATAAGAATAAATTTAAATGATAATATTTTGACAGTCATACAATGCTATCCATAGAGAGATCGGAAGAAACTGAAAAAGAAATTTTCTATAACTCCCTAAATAGAACTCTAAGGATGATGAATAACCAAGACATAATACTATTAATGGGTGATTTCAACGCACGATTCGGAAATTGCAGGAAGGCCTTTGAAGATATAATAGATGAACACGGAATAGGAAGTAGAAATGGAAATGGAGAATTTTTTACTGGCACATTATTCAAACACAAAATATGTCACAAAATAACCTGGGTGTCTTCAGATAAAGAAACTAAAACCCAAATTGACCACCTCCGTCCATCCAACAAAGATGGAGGAAAATATTGCTAAATGCTATTTAGGAATAGGAGAGGAGCCGATATCGACTCGGACCACCACCTGATATTTGCAAAGATGACATGACAATAAAAACGGCGACAAACAGAAAAGGAAATAACGGACATAGAAATAGGCAGAAATTACTTAACCTGAATACATTAGATAAAAACACCAAGAAAACAATCACAGAGAAGTTAGAAAAAGCAACGGAGAGTATTGATTACGACCTGCCCGTCGAGGATTTGTGGCAAAAATGCAAGAAAACATTTACAGAATGTTACAAACAACCAAAGCCTAAAACAAGACAAGAGGGAACCGAATGGATGAGTGCTGAGTCATGATCAAAAATAAACGAAAGAAGGAAAATTAAAGAAAGAATTTTAAGCAATAAAAACACTCAAAGAAAGGAAAAGCTGCAAAAGGAATATAGGAAATGCAGTAAAGCCGTGAGAACTAGTATAAAGAAAGACAAGAGGAAACATATATTGACAATATTGAAAACAGGGCACAAATTGCTGCAGATAAAAAAGACACCAAAGAACTATACAAAAAAATAAGGCAACTTATGGGAAATAAAAGACCTACCACAACACGATAAAAATGGTAAGAAGGAAGGAACATCTATACAACCAAGGAACAAACAGAAAGATGGCGGGAATATTTCCAAGAAATATTGAATGGTATCAATGAAGGCATTCAAAACTCACTAGAAATAGATACAGCTGAAACCCATAAGCACAGATACTCCCACAAGAGAAGAAATATCTCAAACTCTGACAGGAATGAAAAATGGGAAAGCTCCCGGAAACGATATGATTATTTTGGACATAGCTACAACTGTAAATATCATTAAGCCGTTGATTGATAAAATATAGATAAATGAGATCTTTTCAAAAGATTTGAAAGAAGATATAATTATTAAAATGCCGAAAAAAGGTGATACCAGAAAATATTAAAAATGGAGAGGCATCACCTTACTAAACGTAACTAGCAAACTCTGTTGCCGTATATTACTAACCAGAATTAGCGGAATACTATACAACAAAATAAGAAGAGAACAAAACGGATTCAGGCTCGAGCACTCTTGTGTCGATTGTATCAATACTGTTAGGATGATGTTGGAACAGTCACCATTGCAACTACTTTTCGTAGACTGTAAACGAGCCTTTGACTCGATAAACCGTGAATACATCTGGACAGCTTTAAAAAAACAAAGGCCTGCCATCAAAACTAATCCGTTTAAAAAGAAAGGGTACACAGAATACAAGAGTAGGGTTCTTCACAAGGGGCAAATGTCAGAACCTTTCGGAACAGAAATGGTAGTCAAACAAGGATGCATACTGTCTTCGTTGTTATTCCTGATAGTACTGGATGTCATACTCTGAAACAACAAATAACAAAATCAGAGGAAATCGATGGAGTCCAACAGATGCACTGAAAAACTTGGACTACCTCGAAGACGTTTGTCTAATATCATCTACGTCACGAAATATGCAACACAAACTGAACGATCTTATTGAGGAATCCAGAAAAACCAGACTATAGATAAATGTAGTCATTAATTGCGACGTAAACACCGTACTAACGGTCAACAACACGGCAATCGAATTCGTGACGGAGTTTTCATACTTTGGAAGTATAATCACGACAGAAGGAGGTACATCTACAGATATTCAGAACAGAATAAACAAGGCGAGAAGTACATTTGAAAAGATGAGAAATATGTGGCGATCAAACAAGCTAAAATTGTCAACCAAACTGGTAACCGAGGACTTGAAGAAAAAACTGCAAACTTTTATAAATAGGTGCCTAAGGAATATACTGGAAATATATTGGCCAAACTGTATATCAGACGAAAGACTATGGCAAAGAACAGGCCAGGAAAATATAAACAAAGAAATAAAGAAGAGGAAGTATAAATGGCTGAGGCACACCGTAAGGAAACCCAGAAATACATTCAGTCACTCTGTATTAGAATGGAATTCACAGGGCAAGATCAAGATGTAGAGCAACGTGAAAGAAAACTGTCTTAGAAGAAACGAAGAATACCATTCCACAACACAAATCGCACGGGACCAAAAAGGTTGGAAAGAATACAAACAGACAATATAAACCTATTAATTCTGTATGTAAAGTATTCTTTACCCTATGTCCCTTAAGGGAATAATAGGTCTTAATAAATAATAATAATAATAATAATAATACCTCTCATTTTACTTATTGTAAGTTTTTATAAAATCTTACATGTCACTATTAGATACACTGAACGATTTATCATATGGCGAGACTGTAATCTCATTTCTGGAAAGTGTAAAGTAGCCGTACTTAGACAAATATGATTAAGTTTAGCATTCAGTTCGTTTTTATTCATCTAGCGCTTCCGTTTTCAACGTGAGCTCACGCAAATCTGACAGCTTGCTGAATAAGCATACAAGTTGGATAACTGAGTTTGAAGGCTGTTATTGCTCGTTATTAGACCTAAGATTATGGTTTACTAATAGTACGACTTTGTTTATTTTTGTACTTGTAATTTTTATCTATCGCTACCTTGTAGTCTTCTAATTCGATACTTAATTGTGATAATCAATACTTTTATATTTGCTTTTCATATAGTTGCATGTTTTTAATTTAATTATTTATTTGTAGTAAGAAAGTTTTTGACAAAGCAAAACTTTGCTGACTACTTTGCGCTCAATCGCCCTTCTTTCTTAAAACCTCTTGAAGTAGAAAGGAATGATTTCTCGGATTTTCAAATGGAACAGGGCGATCTGGGATAAGGCTTGATTTGATTAACGTTCTTAACGGCGAGCTCTTTCACCATAAACAACAAAGAAAATTCTTTAACGCCACCTATGTATCCGGCAATCCTTCATCCTTCCGGTTTGGAAGATATGTGATCAGAAAAGTAATTGTAGGATTATAATTTTAATAACTACAAACTTATTTTGCGAGTTTTTCAGAATATTTAGTTTGCTTTTAAAGTCATGCACTAAGTGTTCAAGAGAATTTAAAATTATTTGAAAAATTAAAAGTATAATTATGAATTCTTGCATTTAATCATCATAATATTTCAGCTGAGAAATCAAGGAAAATTGGCAAATAAATTAGGCGTTTAAGAAAGTTCAGAGCTATTTCAGTTGGCATTTGTAAATTTAAATATCGAACTTTCACCCTATTTAGGATAGGCCATCATATGTTGATTATCAGAACGGTAACTGAAGGCAGGCTATTTCTGCGTCCATAGAAGCAGAAGTGGGCAATTTAAGTAAACAATTTAGTTAGGGCCCTCATCCTATATATTCTCGATCTAGTAATTTATTATTTACAAACCATTCCATTAACTGAGAGTATCATTACTTTATCAGCAACAATCTCATATAATTGTAGTTCAATTTGACAGAATTTTTCGCTTCACGTACTTTAGTTACTCCATCTTTCGATTATCCTTTCCATCGAGTTTCTTTCTATCAAACATGTTTTAAGATATCGACGACTTTTTAAATTGATGAGGTTATTTCATGAGACCATTTCCTCAAAGAAAGAAATTCTTCTACTACTCTCTTGAAAAAGGTTTTTAATCTGATTTAACACTTCAATATGGTTCTATAGGTATTATTTATGTCAGAACGTTTTTGTTCTAAATGTTAACAAAAGAATTATTTATTTATTAAGGTTACGACGCTAATGTAATAATTGTAAAGCTAATCAAGTAGAAAAAACGATGCAAGAATATGTCAATGACTTTAGTTTGCGTGACTCACTTTTTTTCTACGTTATAAGCTATGATTACTTAATATTCCCAGCAGGTGCCTTTTTCTCACCATCCAAAATGGTTATATTTCCTATAATAAACTAGAAAACCAACAAAGCTAATAAAATAAGTAATGTTTGTTTTCCCAACATTCGTAACTACGTTGACAACACGAAGTAATTTAAATTTTTTCAGTACAAAACTTTTCTAATTTACATACAACAAAAAACAAGTCTAATTAGAAAAGACGTCAGGAGAAAAAGAAATTGACAATTTCCCGATAAGCTTTGAAAATATAAGAGAAAGCGATGGTTTCAGTAAGCATATCGGTTTATTCTTCATGCGTTATGCATTACCTTCACAGAAAGATTAATGTTTCAGTGGTTATCACAAGTTGCGTTTGATTTGTAGGTAATATTTTTAGGTTGAAGAAGAGATTTGTCTAAACTAAAAGCCTTATAATTCATGAGTTTCATATATTTAGAATATGAAGTTTTGATGTGGGCGTTGAAGCAAAAATAGGTCAACTTTAAATGAATAATAAATAAATTAGGTAATAATTTAATAAGGAATATTATTGTCTTGGGAAACAAGAAATTTGAATAAAATCGATTTTACGTAAGCTACATAAACACAAATTTAACTTCACCTAATATATTTTTATTCGGGAGCTTTTTTTCATGAAGATTTTAGAAAGACGTCAAAGACTTTTTAGAGCGAGCCAGACAAAAATTCGCGTAATGCAGCGATTGTAAAACGTTGCAAGTTTTAATGTTTTGTCGCCCTACTAATTACACTTTGTCGCTTTTATGGCACAATTTAGTTAACGAAACGTGACTTGTGAAAAAATTAAACATTTCACAAACTCAGCTGCAATGAATGCAATTACAATTTACATTTATTATCGACGTAGGTGTATTTTAATATTCATTACCCTATAGCACAGGGTATTTTCAAAGGAATAGTAAATTGCACTTAATATTAAATTAGCATCTTTTGAAAAATTAATGGGTTCATGATTGCCTGTTAATGTCTAGCAAATTGATGAAAGCCACAAAATGCGTTTGTATACATACAGGGGTACTATACGTACGAATACTGAAAAAACTTCATGAAATATCTATATAGTGTTGTGAAACAAATCAATAATTAATTTAAATAACAGAATTGCCTTTTAAATTCAATATGAATCTCATAGTTTCCCCGAATTAAATGTCTATTGCATGGGAATTTTTGAACATTTTTAGTATTTAGCACAGTAAACAAGAAAAGGCTATGCGACAGTAGCAGAATAGTCACTCTTAACTTCATGTAAAAAAAAGATATTTTTACAAGTTGTAAACTAAAAGGTCAAGCAAATATTTACGATTGTTTTTAAAAGGACAAACTGTAGTCGTTAAAGAATTTATTGAAATAAGTTACGGATGATAAACTTGCAAAGCGAGGATTGTTTTTATTCTATTATCCGATATGAAAGTTAAAACATTACCATACAGATTAATAATTAGGACATTGCTTGAGGACAATATTAATGGATATAGGCATTTCTTAAAAGCGTTATTTTTGTTTAGAAAATTCCAGCTTGATATTAGAATGAATTCATTGGAACTCATCGAAGAGTACCCTGAAAAATGAGTTTCTTTACAAACAAATTTTGCAAGACATTTTACTCTCTTGAAGTCTCTGATACTTTGATATCAAAAACGTGACGCTTTATTACGAGCTTTAGAGTTCGCCTGGTCAAAGCTGCAATAATAAATCTGGAGAGTTTAAAACATTTTGACTGAAAAGAATCAATAAATTCAAAACCTAAGTGGATGAAGCTTGAAAACAACAACTTGTAAAAGGGCTGTTTGTTTGAAGAAGACCAGTCAGGTGCATCAATCATGGATAAGCTATCAAGCTAATTCAATGTCATTCGGAATCTTATTACTTTACAGCCATTTTGACTTGTACGATCTTCAATGTATGCATCTCTACTGGGTAAGAAACACGTAAGATTTTGGCTAACCATTTTCGTCTACTGAACGATATCAGAACCTTTCTGCCAAACAACAATGCAATTTTATTAATTTTTATAGCAATAGAAATTTAAATTTTCTTCTCATAGCTGAATAATTTGATAGCAAAGAAGTATTTGGCTAATAGTTTACTGCTTAACTGCGGTACTTTTAAAAAATTGCTTATTATAGAAACATTCTTACAATATTCTACATAGAATAATAATCAACAAACAAAACAACAGTAATCAAATTACTATGAACCTTCCACATCTCGAACACTGACGGTATTTTTGCTTCAATCCGTATTGTCACTTGAAAGTTTAAATTTCTGCTGATATGTGAGCCCTTAACCTTTATCTAGACCTCTGTAAAGTATCTCTTCATACTCTTAAAAAATTGCTACGCACAGTCTAAGATGCACTGTCTTTGCAGCCGTTGCATTCCTGTTAACCACGGAGCTGTTGTGGCGGTCAAAGTCAAAGTTAAATCATAATGTGTTCCTGTTGCTTTGCAGCAGCAGAGAAGCGCCACTGTAGGCATGAACCTTTTCGGACAGGATGGAATTTGTTAATTTGCAAGGCGAACGCTGCTGCACGCGGTCCAGGATAGGATGGGATGGTTGATTGCAAACTCTTGCTTAAAATCCTCGCAACGTGTCCGGCCTGGTCGATCAAGAGGGAAGTGTGGACATTAGACGGGTTTCCTCTGTCGACTGGGGCGTTTCATTTATAATATAGCTTTATAGGTTCTACTCAAGTGCATTTCTTGTAGGTGGATGCGCAGTGATCGATTATGCAGGTTGCTCAGTAGATGTTTCTACCGCCTCTAGATGGTTGCACTGTACTAGCATCCATTTGAGTTTGATCTTTACTCTAGATTGGCTTATCAGTTCTTCTCCCAGTATGTGGCCTCTTTCAGTTTCCGACAAATTTTGCTTTCTTCTTTGGCCAATACT
>VTPC01006181.1:32101-51327 GCA_011009095.1 Ignelater luminosus | reverse complement strand
TTTTTTAGTGTTTTACTGCAGTCATTAATCAGGAAAGTTTGATTTGCCGTTGATATTTTAATGTAATTTGTAAACAAAACCACAACATAGCAACACTCATGTGTTAGTGTTTACATCAAAGATTTATTTTACCAAATAAATCTTGTTTCATTTCCTGTTAATCAGCCAATATACTGGGCTTTTCGGATTTAAAAATATTCAGCTTTATATACATTTTGTGGATTATTGCTTAATTAATAATAACTCACATTGTTAATCAATATGAGTAGACTGTTATTATCACTGTGTTTTATGTACCTAATTGCCTTTATTGACAATATTTTTAAAAATTGCGTATATTGTATCATAAAATTCTGTCGTGTAGAACTGTAAATGTAAAATATAAATGTAAAAAAATCCTGTATTTTTCTGTGTTACGCAAGCTTGTATTTATATTTCAATAATAATAATTTATTTTATTAAATTCGTACATACCACATGTTATAAGGCAAGTGTAGCTAATCTGGGATTAAGTTTATGATTAAACTATAAAAAATTTCGTTCTTAGATTGTAAGAAAAAATCAACCCAATTTTAAAAACCAACAACTTTTAAGTATCTCGCAAGAATTACGTTACTTTCTGTTATTATATAAAATAAAAAAAACAATAGAAAAACTCCATTAAACAAACAAATAATATCAAACTTTACAAGACTAACTAACAGAACATTCAATCAAAACCAACCACAGATTAATAACGACAAATTTCAAGTTGTAACGTAACCTCGCGTTACATATATGCTTACACTAAAGACCAACTTATAGTCAGTCCTGCTAACTCAAGTCGGTGCCTTGAATCGTGGGCGAATAAGAGGAGCAGATCAAATAACAAGACAACACTTTAATTTAAGGAACTCTATTGAAATTAATTGGCAAAAAAATTATTACACACAAATTTCGTATATTGTATCAAAATACCTATTAATACCTATTACAAGTCATTGAGTACTAACAATCAATGAGTACTTTGAAAAGAAAACAAGTTAATAGAAAATAAAATCCTGAAATTTTAAAAAAATAGCATACTAAAGGGGTGCCAAGTATTACTTAATTTAATACTATCTAAACATTAATAGAATAATAATTGAGTTGCAGCCAATAAAAATTGTAACACAATAAAATTTAGATTCATAACTAAGTTTTATTAAAGTATACAAACAATTAATAAATTAAAAATTTCCAATTCCTCAAATAAATTATTTGAAGTAAATTAGAATTAGCTAACACAAGATTAGAATAGATACTAGGAAAGAACTTACTTGAATATTGTAGATTCCGCTGATGTAGCTATGTCAGGCAGAAAAAATTGTTTATTCACAACCTGAAACAGATCAAATACACAAAGCTGTTCTCGAATTTTGTGACCCATCACTTAAAATATCATTAAAACAAACTCAACATTGAGATCAGAAGTAGTTCAAAAACTTTTATTTTAACTGTTAAAATAAAATAAAAAAATTATTTTGTGTAACGTTTTTCCAAATTAAAAAGAAATTAACTGTAAGCTTTCCTAAAGAGTAAAATCTTTAAAGCATAAATTGAATAAAATAAATTAATTAAAGCAGTTCTATAAATCAAATGAAAATGACTAAAAATAAATACATTATACTACAGGACACTAAGTTTTATAGAGATTCATTGTTCTTAACGACAAAAATCCGAAAATAAATGTTAAATGTATTGCATCACACTATTTTAAGGTAGTCACTGCTGAAAATAGATTAATTAAAAATGCTTGATAACACGAACAGCCGTTCCAATGCCGAATGTTGCCATCCAAAAATCAATCGCTGACGCGCCTATCCGTGGGGCCACGAATAGTCCCGGAACTTAGGAAGGGATACGGGACTGCTCCCCCACTACTTCATCAGGAGGAACATTTTCCCCAAGACCAATACCGTCTCCAGCGAACTGGTCTGCCCAAAAATGCTATGGAGGACACACAAGCAGGTGAGAACGGAGTAAAAAGAAGAAACAAACCAACATACCTTCAACAGATTTGAAGCCTCATAAAGAAATTTTACCAAAACGAAATAATCCAAATTTTGAGGGTGAGCTCCACAAGCTAGTGCACATACACACACCCTCGGAAGCACTATACTAAAATCGGCGAACCAATGCAGTGATCATGTGAAAGTCGCATGGACAGTTTGCGCTAGTATCCATCTGAGTTGACGTCCAATTTACACGAGCAAATTTGAATAAAATACCCGCCAAATTTGAAATATGTAGTGTTTAGGAATTTACGTTAAAGTTTATAATCCAAAAAACAAAATAAACACAAGAAGTAAAACGGAAGCACGAAGGTTTTATATTATGTTGGTTTCTGTATACTATATCGGTATATAATAATGAAATGTTCGGTGGATGTTCACACTTCCGTGTGTGAAACCGGCTTCAAGCACATGTTTTTCTGCCAATTGAAAAAGAGCTTACATTGATCACGCACTGATCACCCACTTTGATTACTGCATTGGTTCGCCGATTTTAGTATAGGCACTTCCCCACAAAATGGGAAATTCAAAAGAACGGCTAGAAACCGTAAAACGAACAATGAGCGGCACACACCCATGTGTCACAAAACGAATTCCTAAACTTCCCTCGTCAAAATTCGGAAACTCGGTCTGCCGGCGAAATGCAAAATCTACAACCAGTGGCCATTCAGACAAAATCTAAAAGTGAGTCGGCTGATCTCATGTGCCAATTAGAGAACACCAAAGGAATATATGTCAACTGCGGATTGGTCCAGAAAATACAAAGGAAATTTAACCTCGAAGAAATAATCAAGAAAAATATCAACACAAAACACGCCTTCCTTTAAGATAAAGCTATATATCAATGAAAACAATAGAAACACCAATAAGGCAAGCAGAAAATTGGTTGAAAGCCAAATAAGTAAATATAGGGTATTTAGACAAAAAGCTGATGTTTAAAAATCTCAGAAAAATTAATCAAAACTGATGCAACTAATCTCAAATCTTATAAACAAGCAGTAGCCAACGGAACGATAATAGTTAACCTCTTTTAATTAGCTGAAAACAAATAAATGTCAAACAGCACTATTAAACGAGTGAAATCCTATAAAACAAACAGAAATTAATTCTGCAAAAGCAAAAGAAATTAACTTAAACTACATCTGGCATCTAGAGATAACTATAGTAGATTACAAAAAAAATCAATCATGGCCATCCTAGAGTAATGACAACGAAATAATTCTTAAGATTTTCAATACAAGGAAAGTGCCCATATGCAACATAAATTTAATACAAGCAAATTTATTAGAAATTTTATTTAAAATATATAAGGTGGTCTAAAAGTATATATGTTCGTACGAATTCTTATAGGAACGGTGAAATAGATTGAAGATATTAAACCCACTAGAATTAGTGAGGATAAGGACCCATGTTAGGTTCATAAAGAAATGAACGTAACAAAGTTTTATTTACAAAAAACCACAAAAAACAGAGAAATACTGGAAATGATAGAAATGATAGAAATCAAAAAATGTCCAGACGCCAACCATAATCTAATCAAATAAACACATAGTCAGCTTTATAAAAATAAAAAACAAAAAGGAAAGAATTTAATTTAAAAATAAAAAAGTATTGAATATTAAAAAACTAATAACTAAAAGCAGCCGTACTCGCCTCACTTGTAACGTCTCCGCTCTCCGAATTCGCTAGTATAGTATAGAGGAACTGACCGGTATAACCATGGGCACCCATCACCATTAAGGCTGTTTAAAGAATCATTAAGTGTGAGTCAACTCTACGGATCGAAAACTTATTATTCAAGTTTACTAAAGTGCTTGGTAAGTTTGAAAAGTCTCGAGGTGTCCATATCTCAACCCTTAAATCCTGAACATCTATTCGCAGCACGATTAATTCTGCGGTCAATAGACCAGTTTCGGTCGAGCTACGAGCGCTACTTATCTGGCATCGTCGCTGTCCGCAAAGTGGGCCGTTGTTGATAGTAGGTTTCGTCCCGTATAAGAGTTAGCCGGTTTTGGACAGACTACGAGAATCACATCATCGCTGTTCATAGAGCGAGTCGTTGTTATTAGCAAGTGTCCCTCTAGCCTAGCAGGACTGTATCTGACAGGGACGGCCTCCCTACTCGGAAGATTCATCGGCGACTTTCCAATTCTCCTCTACCTCTGTAGGGCACCTAATCTGATTTTTTGATAAAGCATTTAATCCGACTCGTTTGCACCCCGCTTGGTCTGCAATCCACCAGTTTTGCACTCCGCTTGGCTGACACCCCGCTTAGCTCATACTACCTGCGTTTATATATAGTTTGAAAATTGAATGCATTGAATCAGCTTATACCATTTGTGTGTTTTATTTCAGTATTTAGTTTCTCTGTTTTAGGTTTCTTCTACCGCAGCTACCCATGAGTTCTCGTCTGATCGAACCAAGCACGAGAAAGAGGAGTCAATCCCTTAACCACACCGACTCAAAAACACCGTTACCGAGAAGAAAAGTTCTAGAAGACTAACTATTGCCCTATTCAACCCCACCTTGGAGGTCATTTATTTTAAGCTATCAAAACTTATAATGGCCGCAGTGGTTAGCTTCAGTCGGAGGTTTTGGGATCGTGGAGTGATTAAGGAATAACTATGTAACGGAAATAAGTTGTTTCAGGTGTAATCAATGTTAAATAACAAAAGATTCTGGGGTTTATGCGTTAAAGTATATGTTGTTCTAATTATTGAATTCTGAGTTATTCAGAGCACGATTCTGATGCCCTGGGAAGAACAAAGATAATACGTCGTGGGTGAACTATTTTGAATTCTTCACGATATTTATAAAAAGCGCTACGTGTTGAATGTTGCTGTAATATACTCCATCATCTTTGCATATTGACCAAATAACCGAATTCTTGTTATTACGAAGGACTTCCTAATATAGCTGTTTTCATAGTAAACTCATCCATGCAGACTCGGAACACAATACCGCAAGAAACATGGGATCAAAGAATTAACAGCTTTGTTTCATCTGAGACATTAGGGGTTTCACTTCGGAATGAGAGATAATAAGCTGTAAACTTGTATAAACCTTTATTTTGGCATTCTAAAAGTTGTCTCAAAAGTCTAATAAAATCTCGTGTCCGCGTCTTAAGATATTCAAGGTCAAAGGTCACAAAAATCGGTTTTTTGCAAATATCTCCCTTCCTATAGTTTTAATGCTATTTGCATTTACTATAAAAATTGTAGAGAATAAAATTCTCTACAACTTTTGTTCCAAATAGTTTTTTATATACTTAATCGTTTTTGAGATAGAGGGCGGAGAGCGCGCAGCGCTTAGCTATTCACAGCATAATTCAAGGTCAACCGTAAGTCTTGGTAAATAATACGCCGTATAAAGTCTATAAATCATTAAAAAAATATATAATTATGAATAATGTGCAATGTTTGTTAATTAATACATTGTATTTAATAATATTTTTCATTTATCGAATATATATTTGTTTAATAATACTTATTCGTGTAATCAAGAAATTGTTGAGTGAAATACTTTAATTATATTTTAATTATATTCTAATATATATTAATTATATTTTAAGTAGAAAAAGAATAGAGTAAATACATTTTAATTATATCTTTATTTAGAAATACTGTTTCATATATTTATTACAATTGAAGTTCAAATGTGGGGAGGTTTTACAAAAACTTTAATAATTAGGACTTGAGTCTTAATTTTCTTCTTCTTCATCGTCGTCTTCCGGTCGCTCGAAAATTTCCAATTCATTATCATCATTTTTGTCGTCAAGGATATTTGTCTCAAGATCTTCGAGAATTTCGGGGTCAAATGTACTATCTTCATCGAGATCGCTTTGATACGGTGAAGCATTGAGGCAGGCTTGCCCATTACACTGGCCACAAGCTAAAGAACATTGCAACCCCGATTTCCTGCATCCGCAGCGTGAACAACAACCATTCTTGCAGTTGCAATTTATTGATTTATTGTGTTCAGTAATTCATCTGGAGCTGGTGATAATATTGTACACGTTATCGGTTTCAGGAGTTCATTTTGCAGTACCCAACCCCATTCCTGGGGTTCTAAATCATTCCCTAACCAAGTTTAAATTTGATAATATACACGGCTGATATGTTAATGAGCCGCTGCACTTGTTGGTGGAAGATTGGATAACTGCACAGGTTTATTAAGCTTTGTTGACTTGACGAATTGAGTGTAGCAAAGATGATCGATATTGTCCTCAGATTCTGGAGCATTATATATTGCAAACAAGATGCGTACTCCATTTTTATATAATGTTTGTACATGACAGTTTTCTTGTTGAAATTCTTGAGCCAGTTGATCAAAATCGAAAAGTTTCTCTAATGTTCTAATGAAAGTTTTTTCCCTTTTTTAAACAGCGCAGAAGTCGTGTCACAGCCACTAAATGTATGCAAAAATAAAATGTGTTTTTTAGAACGAGGATATTTATCAAAACTTTTGCAGGAGTATATTTGAGTTTTAACATTTCCTTTGCCAACTTTTTTAAAGAAAATTTCTTGTTGATGTGATTAAGTAGGTCCAATTAAAATGTCGAGCAAATCTATATCTTCTATTATGACGGCAGTCCTTTGACGTTTTGATTCTTCAATAGCTGTTTCGATGATAAGAACATCTGCATCATCTCTGGCCTGTTTTGTAGTGAGATTAACAGTTTCTAAATTCTCAATAAGCATATTAATAAGATTTTTTTATTACATCGATTTGACAAAAATTTCTCTTGGCAATTTTTTGATTACACGAATAGGTAAGTATTATTAAACAAATATATATTCGATAAATGGAAAATATTATTAAATATAATGTATTAATTAACAAACAATGCAAATTATTCATAATTATATATTTTTTAATGATTTATAGACTTTATACGGCGTATTATTTACCAAGACTTACGATTGACCTTGCATTATGCTGTGAATAGCTAAGCGCTGCGCGCTCTCCGCCCTTTATCTCAAAAACGATTAAGTATATAAAAAACTGTTTGGAACAAAAGTTGTAGAGAATAAATTCTCTACAATTTTTATAGTAAATACAAATAGCATTAAAACCATAGGAAGCGATATATTTGCAAAAAACCGATTTTTGTGACCTTTGACCTTGAATATCTTAAGACGCGGACACGAGGTTTTATGAGCCTTTCGAGACAACTTTTAGAATGCCAAAATAAGGGTTTATACAAGTTTACAGCTTATTATCTCTCATTTCGAAGTTGACCCCCTTTTTTGGTTTAAGTGACTGGACTATATATGACAAGTTTTTAAAATTTTTACAGCATATTATTTGGATATTGAAAAAAATTCTGGCCAAGTTTGAACTTAATCCTGTGTTTAGTTATTGAGATAAAAAATGTCAAAGTTACTGTTTCGTGACACGTTATTACATTGCGTTAAATGCACGCGACTGTTTTCACATTGATTGTAACGTCATTATCTTGACAATCAGTAATGTCAGCATTACAGAAAATCGCCAAAATATTTATGAAAGTCTTATAAATAAGTTTGCCAAATTTCATAAAAGTCCTGTTTTTAGTTTCTGAGAAAATTAAATTATTATTCTAAAAAACAGTACAAACGCTATCAAGATTTAGTAAATCATCGCTACGCTTGGCAACGTCGTTGACGACAAACTGAATCCGTAACCCATTTATTTTTTCACCGATGTTTTTTACTTGATGTAGATTTAACACTTTTCATTATCAATATTAATTATTAAATATAAATATTTTTACAACCACAATAACTTTACAAATGCACTTTCTTTGGTTATGTTACCAGTACACACTACCAAAAGTCTATGGCGTTGCCGTACTTTACACATCATAATGTAAGTTTTCTTAAATGCGTAAAAAAATATTTTAACCGACAAAAACTCTTTAAAAGAATAAAATTTAGAACTAAATTATTTAAAAATATGTACTTTTAACAAAAAGCAACATATTTTCATTAATTTTAATTATTAAAGTTTTGTTTATTTGAAGTTGGCAATGGATACTTTATCCTATGTATTTAGCATAGGACAATGTCCCCACCACAGCTTACCCCCACTCCTCTTCTTAACAACCTTAATTAAGTATGGCGCCGTTCCTCCCGTCTTTTCCTGATGTGCCATTTCCAAGTTACCTTCTATATGCAGTGCTATGCATTAATCAGTAAGTTGATTAACCTTTTTCTCTTTGTGGTACGTTGTTGGGTAGAAGATTAAGTTTAATGTGACACTGAAATCTCCAACGTAACTATCTTGGAGATCCTATTTGGATATGATCTCTACTACCACATTCTTGATTTGATCTCCTAAAGAAATCTAGTGAGTAACTACCAAAATACAACAAAATACAAAGTCAGTCAATAAGGCGATGCTGTAGAGAATATTAAATTTTCTCAAAGCCTACTATTCAAACATCGAATCTTGGCGGATTTATTGTTATTTGCTAATATTAAAGAATTCCTACATATGTATGCGAACCCTCGATAATACTTCATCTAAATGCTCTATTCCACTACGGATTGGATTATTTTAATTTAATTTGCAATTAGTTGGGTATTCATTCCTAGATTAGCTTTTACATTTACATATATTTGTTAGCATAAAATTATTTTTATTAAATTATACATGCTTACTAAGTTCAGGTATTTATAAGGTCGCATTATCCTCCTTTTCCTTTTCTTTCTCATTATTCACAACATAACAAGCTAATTTTTAATTTATGACCAAATTCTGTTCTTATGTACTAAGTACTAAGTATAAATCTGATCTTAAAGAGATTCCTGAATCTCAAAGAACGGGGCCAACATTCTTCTGAGAAATACAAAGACATAAACAATTTAACAAGATAAAGTTTAAAATACGAATGTGACTTCTAATTCCCTAGAATGTCTTAATTCCATTATAAATTATCTTCTATTAAAGGGTTCTCGGATCAGGTAGTATAATATATCATAACGAAGTTGACGCAATTCTCTTCACGTGCCGACTATGAACTTCCAGACAGCTACCGCTTTATTGTCGTTGGAAACACACGCGCTTAGTTTAAATCTAAGTTCGTTTCTGTACTTCTTAATACGGCTGGCAGAACAAAGCAAAAATAAAAATAAATTACGGGGTTCGCTAAACAATTCATTGCCTACTTAAAATTCTCGATGTGGTAAGTTAAATTACTTTAGTGAGTCGTATACCTCCGTTGCTAACATTACAATGGTTATTTTGCCTGCTCAATCGTCCGTTTTCAAATGGTATTTCCTTCTTAAATCCAGTCTCTGATGAACGTTAAGTCCCTATTGTTATATAAAATGCGTTGAGGGTAGAACTAAACTCCAAGTAGAATAAGTTGTTTACATTAGACGATGTAAACTTTACAAAATAGACAGCTTCAGGAGGAATCGCTTGTATTTCCAGGCTAGTTTAGTTCTTGCAGTTAATTAAAGCAGATGCTGTTATTACAGCTATAACAATATGACATAAAGTGGAAATTTTAACAAATGTAATAATTTCCAGAAAATGTAGGAAAAAATGGCCAAAGTTATTGCCTTTGGAGCTGTACGCTCTGCGCAAAGGTGTGAAAATAACAATAAAGAGGGTTTAAAAAACAGAAGGGTGATCGTGTGAATGTTTAAGACTTTTGAGATATTACCCCTTAAAAAGCGGAAACCACAAATTGTTTCTTCAACAGCTTTAACCTAATGACATTTGTAAATTACTGTGATAAATTTTCTATCGTGTTTGTTAATCTTGAATTTTAACAACTGCTCCCCTTAGTTTCAAAGTCTTTAGTACGATTGTTTAAATTTATATCAAAAGATAATTTTGAAAGAGGAGAAATTATTTCAGAATAAACCAGAAAATATTAAATTAAAGCGAACCACAACTAACTAACAGCGAACTAACAAAAAAGATTCTTTTTGGCCTTCTTGGCGATCTGTGTTCAATAAATAAATTAAAACTTGAATTTACATGACATACTTTATGCAATATCGCACACTCGTTACCAATGAAACCTTTGAAGTCGTAAAGTTCCCGGTTGCACCTTAGTGTAAGCTCGATATGAATATTATGCAGCTCGGAGACGTGTATGCCCACGTGGGATTCGACAGTTGTGTTTGATAAGAAACGCACTTCGTTGCACAGTCTATCCGATGTGATAAAATTATGCAATTTGGAATCTTCTAAGTTTTTTCAGTCAAACTATCTTTGATGATAACCTTCCCATATGAATTCACTTTTATTGAGTTAATTGTAATTTAAAATCTGGAAGATAGTTACTATACACGTTCAGGATGGCGTTGGGTGAACAGAACTGCAAAAGAGCTTGGAAAACTTAAAACCCTGACGATAGAAGTTCATCTTTTTCCCAAGGAATGGACGTCTGTCGCGTCACAAGGTGTGGAGAATGTTGCAGCCGGGTACCTGCGATCCCCGACATACGAGGTCTGTTCAAAAAGTATCGCAAATTTTGTGTTTTTTCAAAAATTATTTATTTATTCATGAATATCTATTTTGTTCCCTTCAAAGTAATCCCCATCAGATATTATACACTTGTGCCAACGTTTTTTCCAATCCTCGAAGCACTTCAAAAAATCATTTTTTGTGATCTGGTTCAGCTCCTCCTTCGATGCCGTCTTTATCTCCTCAATCTTAGCGTAGCGTCGTCCTTTCATGGGCCTCTTCAGTTTCGGGAACAAGAAAAAGTCACAGGGGGCCAGGTCTGGGGAATACGGTGGCTGCGGCATCATTAGTGTGTTGCTTTTGGCCAGAAATTCGCGCACAAGCAACCATGTGTGAGCAGGGGCGTTATCATGGTGCAAAAGCCAATTTTTGTTCTTCCACAAATTGCGCATAACTTGCAGGTAATATTCCTTATTGACCGTTCTAGCCTGTGGCAAGAACTGATGATGCACCACGCCCCTGCAATCGAAGAAAACTGTAAGCAAAACCAAAAGCACGCTCTTCGTCGTTCACATTTTCTCGGCCCTCTGAGAACATTTTGTACCACCGATAAACGTTGCTTCGGTCCAAGGTAGCTTCACCACAGTCAACATTCGGAATGCGTCCGCGCACTTAATTTTGTTTTTCACACAAAATTTGATACAGATTCTTTGATACATTTTTTGGAATAGGCAAAAATCGAAGACGAGCCAAAACACCTCCAAGCAAAACAGCTGTCAAAAATTAACTGAACATTCAAAATGGCCGAACTTGTCGGCATAAGTGAGGGACATGAGTACCAACATAACGCCACAAAAAAATCGATAATCGAATATACGTAACCCGCGGAAATTCAAAGTTCGCGACACTTTTTGAACAGATCTCGTAAATAAGAATGTGTGGCGTGTAGTTGACTTTTTTTGTCTACCACACTAGCTACTGGTGTAGAAGGCGTAAATGAGACATAAGGAGACCTCTCCTCAGCAAATTAAAAAAGTATTCTCAGTAAAGTTGTAAAGCTACTTGGTAGATAGAAATACTGTTTTGCTTATAAGAGAAAGACAGAAGAAAATATCCAAATTTTGTTTTCGCCAATGAATCTGACTTGATAAACTAGAACAGTGCAATCCAAGCCGCATCGCTCTATTCTTTCTATAATAATAATAATAATAATAATAATAATAATCAAAATATCTCATCAATACATCAAAATTGGAACACATTGCTTGTTTCTTTAACATGCATAAAACTTTTGTAAAGAGATGAGAGTCATAACAGGTTCTGATTACTGATCACGGCGCTCAAATTATAATAAAGATGATTAAAATAAAAATCAGCGACTTTCGGCAGCGGGCACATTATTTCGGTCGTCTAAGTTATGTCAAGTTTAGCATGGTCATGTTTATTAGAGGGAGATCCGCTCACGCATAAGACTGATTGTTCGATCCCTTCAGCGGGAAAAATGGAAGATCAGAGCCTGCTGAATCTTCTCCTACTCTCTAGTGTGTATATGTAATGTACTTACTTACGTATGATGTATATGTTTATAAGATTCATTATTATTATTATTATTATTATTAATATTATTCTCAATTGTTGCCATCTGAATGATGACTGACTTCAAGTTCCAGCAAGATTCCTGCTTCTAGATGATCTTGGCCCTTATTTCACAGGATCTTGGAATTTCAGACAATTGGACGTTAACCAGTTTTCCTGTTAGTACCTAAAGTTTTGTCTATCAACCGAATCAAATCCCTTTATTAATTTCTATAATACCAAAAATGAAAATTAAAAAAAAACATTGAAAAAGCAATAAGATTGTCAAGGTGGATGTACAAACAGAAAGATCTGCTACCAACGAAAAAATCCCATTGGTCGATCTGGGGCTCAGCCTACAGCGCACTTGGGTTCGAGATGAACAAAAGGAGACCCAGATTAGCAAACTCATCAGTGTTTCAGACCACTTAGCGTAACTAGAAGACAAGAAAAATAAGCAATCACATTTAGCACCAGCATTCAGCTGTGCCATCAGCACTTGGAACAAAGCCGCAGAATTTTCTCTCAACTTGAACCTTTTGTTCACTCTAATTAACACTTGTGTTTTATTTATTTATCAATAAATAACACTCAAAAACCATCCTACAAATAAACACCAAACGGGACAAATGCAAAAAAAGAAAAAGAGCTACCTAGCTCACCCCCTCCACCGCGCGAGTAGGGGTGTGGCTCTGAAAACCGTTTGCTATGCCAAATACGGGACACCATTAAGTTATCGCAAGTTAAAGTTCACCTTCCGCTGTGTACGTTCTTCACTTCTACAACCGCCACCACCACCACCAGAATCGACATCGTCCGCGATAGCCAATGGATATCTAACCATATCCATTGCCCCTGTCGCGAAGGCCAGCACAGCCTTCAACGGCATCATCAGCTTGGCAGAAGATGGGCACCTCAACAACCATTTCTTCGCGTTACACCATCCAAGGGCCAATGAACGGTAACAACACACGTATTTTGCCTTGCTCCAATGAACCACAACCCACACGGCTGAAGAAGCTTCAAAATGAAGCTTATAACGGCCTTCCGCCTTCGGCGGGAAAATAATGCTGATATCATCTACTGCAGTAAAGGTATCGGTGCGAAAAGAGTCGTTCCTGCAAGGCCATCTAATGACAGTTTGTAATCAGACGTTTGGTAATCATTTTCGTTAACAACAGTGACAGACGCGTATAACTGTAACGAATTCCAAATTTGCCGACGTATGTTGAACACATGCAACCAGCACACCTGACAGCAATAGTTCCCCTTAGCAAAATTTATCTTCATATAACTATTAGATCGATTTAATTATTATTTTATTTATAATAATGTAAATTGTACATTAGTGTAGTTTACTATTTTTGTAAATAAGTTTGAAATTTAAGTGAAATAATATATACAAATACTGCGCCTTGCCGGTCCAATTATTATGACTTGAATATCTCGTTTAGAGTAGTCAATAGCTGAATGAAGGAGAACCAGCGAACCAAAGGTAATGCGTGAAGAATAATGGCAAGCAACTGCATTGTGTGCTCCCTTGATGTAACAGTCTTTGACGATTGGTAGAATTTTTGCTCCGGAAAGAGTGGCATCATTCTCCCGCAACCGTGTAGTACTGTGGATACTGCTGTTCCCCCGATGTAGGTTGTTGGTGTGCTAACTAACTTTCACTGGTCTCGGAGGATTGCCAGCGTCCTACGATCTGCCTCGCCAGTTGCCAACCATTAAATGCTTTACCAATCGTATTAATTTGTCACTCTGTCCTGATCGTGCGTTATCATAGATGTTTGTTGTAGAGATAGAGTCTAAGTCTAAGAAACTTCCCTTTTTTTAATCTTTCTTTTTCAATAACTGAAGTTTTGTTTGCCTACCAAGACTCTTAGTCTTTTACACTAAGTGAGACTTGGATTTTCACTCTTCTACTTTGTTAACTTTGGCTTCGCTACAGTCTAGTGCTTTCGATCTAGATAAATGTATCTGGCTCCCTCGAAAACCCGAACTGCACAAAACTACCGATGAAGAAATTTAAATTGATTTATTATTACAGTTTGTTAATTGTTAAAGAAATTGAATTTTTTCTGGAGATTTAAGAAAAGTAAAAATAGTAAAGCTTGTGTGCGAAAAAATCTGGTTACTTATAAATCACTGCAGTCTTTTCTGCAATGTAAATAACAAAATGACCTTTAACTACTACAAGTTAGTCAAAACTTGGTTGTTTCTCAAAACATCACTTTTAGTTGTTCTTGTCAGTTGCTACTAAAGATGAATTAGAAACAATACGCGCTTCACAAAAACATTTTGCACAAAAAAATGTCCCATTGAGCAATTGGAAAGAGTCGGCAAATTTCTAAACCAACTATTGCAAATGTTTTAAATAATTTATTCTGGTAGAAAATCAGATTCAAGTTGCAGAAGAGCAAAAACGAAAGTGGTAAGAGTTTTTATGTGAAATCAGTACAAGTCACTGAGGGAAGTGACAGAAAAATTGAAACAGCTGCATCTTCAAAAGGTAAAAATATAAAATGGACTAAAAGCCTTTAAAGTACAGAAAGCCACAACAGAGATCAAAAGCGGAATTACAAAGCAAAAACCGGTGCAAGAAAACTGTAAACTAAATTTTTAATAGAATTTAATTGTGTGATCTTGGATGATGAAACCTACGTCAAAACTGACTTTTAACAGCTTTCTGGACAAGAAGCTTTTACTTGTACAAACACATTTGAAGCTAGAGATAAATATAAACAAAAGAAAGAAGAAGAAGAATTTACTGAAGAATTCTTAGTGTGGCATACAATTTATACGTGAGGTAAAATTAGTAACAGTTTTATTATCCAAAGAAACTTCAACAAAGAAATTTACTTAAAACAATGTTGGAAAAAGAGGTTACTACCATTTATTAAGGCTCATAGGGTTTCAACTCTCTTTTGGCCTAATTTAGCTATAGATCATTAAGCGAACGACATCACCAAGTGGTAGCAAAAAAATGGTATCGCTTTTGTGCCTAAAGACAGTAATCCTCCCGATTGTCCAAAACTTCAAGCAATCAAAAAATATTGGGCTAAGTTGAAGCAAAAATTACGATAATGAAAGGAAAGACCAAAAATGTTAGTGACTTTTAGAAAAAGTGAAATAAAGCGTCGACGGTACTGTACAGTCAACTCATAAAGTAGTGCCGCAAAATGTTTTACATTTGACCATTTAACTTCTCATTTAATGGCAAATTTTGCATTAGTAATCGATTAACCAAGATTAATTTATTAAGTTAATATTTATGGATTGCAAAGATTTTTATTAATTTAGACATTAAATGCCATTGTGCGACATTACTTTATGAGATGGCTGTACAAAATTTAATGTATAAGGTGAAAAGCAAAGTCGAAAATATTGGTTATGGGTTACGGTAGTAATAACTGCTGTAATTAAATTTTTAAAAGATGTTCAGATTAATGTTTAACTAGTTTAAAATGTAAAACATTTACTATATACTCGTTTTATTTAGTTTTTTGCGTGCATAAGCTTTAATAAACTAAAATAACCTATTTAATACCTTTACAATTAAAATAAATTTTAGTTAATTAGGTAATAAAAACACCAATTGACAGAATATTCTTTGAAAAGTTGGATTGAAGTAAAAAAAGTAATTTTCCTTTTTTAGCATAAGATTGTATTTTTTGGTTGGTTTCGAATAAAAGATGTCAAGATTTAATAGATTTGACTGCTCTCTATTTTTCATTGAGTTGTCATTTCAGGAATACTTTTGACAAATTGTAGTAAATTCTTAACCGATTACAGAGATACCTGCCATTTTTATAAAATTCTGGTTTTTATATATTGCACAATTTACGTATATATTATACAGAGAAATATTTTTTTGTTGGAGTGTAGTGGAGGTCTGACGTGAAAAGATTTTATTTCAGTCTTTTTAATACTCCTAATTATTTTCCTATTTTCGTTTAATAGATTTTCATACTATATAGGTTTTCTTGAAATAATGTTTGAAAGATTCTGCTTAAAGTTGAAGGTCCTTGTACTTTGTACTAGATTGCATATTAATGTACGTTTTACGTACAGTGTTTGCAAAAAGCTCGTGTAAGATAGATAAGCTCTCTGTGTTTAGTCATTTCGATTCGCATTATTATTATTTATTTATACAAAAGTTGAAACATACTAGCTGAGATACAATTTTTAATTAATTTCTATGTGCTTGAATGTTGATTACGATATGTTTCGAATTTGGATTATATTACCCCTGCTATAATTAGTTTATGTGAGAGGGTAGTTACGTGTCTGCAGGGACTGGTATCTTCATTTGGAAATGTCAGATCGTGTACGTTTAAAACAACAGATTACTGGAAAATAGCCACAACCGCAATTTTACACGTTTCTGACACTTACTTTGAAATGGTAACATGTTATGCTTTTAACCTATTAACTATAGCATATTGCTTATGATATGATAAACCCAATGCAAAGCTTTTGTTTCTACTATTGTTACTAGAATAAATTAACCCCCATTTTGTTATACAACGAAATGAAACGAATAACTAACCATTTCTGTTACTAATTTATACTGAATTATTATTTTTTCAAATTTTAATTATCGTTAAAATACAAAAACAATGTTGATTTATTAGAGTTTAATAGAATAATTTGATTTACTAGCACAACCACGACATTTGTTTCATTCCAGTAGGAATTGATTGCCGATACAAAAAAAGTTTTCATTTTTAATTTATCTGTAATGCTTGATATATTACATTCTGGTATTGTTTTCGGTTTATTCTAGTTGGTCGTAGTATCTCTTTGGTTAGGGACATGACTGGAAGTAATAATTTATGCAAAAGGCGGTTTCGACCGATGTGGTGCTGCGCGGCAGCTGTGGACTGCAGTGCCAGCCCGAGATATTACCCCAAAATGTTGTATTTCGATATATGCTATGCATGCTTGTTGTTTACGGTTAGGCATGTACAGAAACACGACACGTGCCAATAATATATTGTTCTTGACCTACCTTCTGTTACATAATTGCTGGGTTGTATATTCAGATGATAAATGGAAAGTAGCGGTTTCAACGTAACATATTTTAATAAAAAATCGATTCAAACTGAAAATTTGACAACACAGAAGAATTTTTATCTGAAATTTCGTACACTTTTCAACAGTGACAATGAATTCTAATAAGCTATTTCCCCAATAAATAGTTTCGGTATCTGCAAATAAATTTGAAAAGGTCTTTGTTATTCAAATTATACGGAATGATCAAGGCGGGAAAGATAAAGGGTAACTGTAAAATTGTATAAGAAAAGGGGTATAAAGTATAAATTACATGAACATATTTACTTTCGGTGGTGCAATACGGCCTATTCTTATCTCACCTTTTTTATCACTTTCCATTATATGTAACTGGATATTTTGGTTCTAATGATATTCATAAAGGGTTATTTAGGGACGAAATAAAAATTGCATTGGTATAATAAACGTATACCAGTTATTTAGATAAGCTTTTTTTTGGGATTAGTATGGTATATTTCTACTTCATTACATAGATGTTAAATAAAGAAAATGTTTAACTTACGCATAGATAAAAAAATGTTATAATTATAAATTATAACGGACACGATATACGAAATAGATACACCGTGTATACACTAAGTTGCTATCTAATATCTTTAAGATTCATTGAGGGGTAAGACAAAGGGGTGCCATTCCCTTTGTTTATTACCGTTACGAGACATACATTTATGGCGAGAGAAAACATAGTCGTTAATGTAAATTGTAAGCAATTCAATCGTCTGAAGTTTCCTGGCAGTATATTACTTCATATTCTAAAGTATACAAACCGTCCTTCCCAGTTCAAATTTACAGGCAAATGTGGATATTTTGAGAACCGTTCGTTAAGTTCGCTGTCACTTTTTTTACAAACATGGTTTTCACTCAAAAACAAAAAAAAACATTATTGAAATCCACTTTAGGAATTAATGGTAACTGGGAATATCCAAGAGTTTACTGAATTTTAAAATCAATATCCAAATTTAGTAGTGTCAATACGTCTAATAAATCACCGTAGTTCACAGGAAATCTTATTCATTTAAATTACTGATGAAGGTATGGCTTAAATGCAGATTTACGCAATTCTGTCTATGGCCAACCGTAGATACAAATTTTGTGAACAGTATAATAGCCAAGATCATCAATATTTATTTGCAAGTATGCAGAAACATTATATTGCACTGACGAGATCAAAAAAGACTGAAATTGTAGTCTATAGTAGGGTTATATGTTTGTTTAAGAGAATTTTTACTAAAAGACAGTTCTGTTTTAAGAGTTCTCATAGTACTAAACGCGTTTAATGTTAGATGCAGTGTTTTACATGATTATAGGTAAGGGGTAAGTAAATGCTGAAATGTAGGATCGTAACTGTTAGTTTCTGCTCTGGAAAGCTAATGTGTTTATTATCGATCTTTTATTGACCATGACACAATTCTATTAAAATGTAGGAAGTCTTTAAAAATAAAGCGGCTATCCGTAATCATCAACGCTATCTTACTCAATTAGTGATGACTGATCTGCATTTGAGAACCTTCCTTAAATAATCTACAAAAGCAGAATAAAGAATCTTTGTTTCAAAAAGCAGTATTTTACTTCGGATATAACAAACTGAAATTTCTTTTGTATTCTTAACACGGTATTGAAATGTTAGTTCACAAATGGCTCACATACGTGATAGCCGAAAACATAAATCAAAACTGTAGTCTTACTGCAGCAATATTTTACGACAAATTAACGTTTAGTACGCAGTCATTAGACGACTAACGTACCTATTATGTTACACTCTAAAGCAGAAAAACAAAAGTGGTTTGCTGATATGTCTATCCATAAACAAATGAGCAGTATCACATCTAAATATTCTAAACATTTCTGCAAAAAGATCCCTCATGGTGGATGTTTTTTGTTAAGATTACCAAGAAAGTCCAAAGTCTTCTCCACAAAAATTTTTATTAAAATTAATACATAAATTACAAATGCTCCCTATATGTTTCGGTTAATTCTAATTAGTTTTTAACCACCTTCAGGCGAGTACAAAATTCCAAAAAAACTGCAATTAAAAGGAGAGCTTATGACCCAGTTATGGTATCTACATATGGAACTTGCAAGTAACCTACGTCCGGCAATATTTGATAACATGGATAACAAATACAGAAACATTAC
>VTPC01006181.1:0-27101 GCA_011009095.1 Ignelater luminosus | reverse complement strand
ATGTTCATGCAAATGTTCTAAGTGTAAAGGCATAGGAGAATGACTAAGGAAGATTCATAGTGAATTCCATTCTGAACTGCTTAAAGATTAGTGCCCGCTTATGTAGTGCGAGATCACCTACATTAACAGAAAGATAAGGGAAACAGGTATAATCTTGAAATAAATCTACGGCTATTATGACGAACATAAAATTTCTTATGGCGATGGAATGCACACATGCATATCAATGTGAGCTAAAGTATATTACATACTTAATCTTGATTTAGTAATATCTTATCTAAACACACATTATCTAAAGAATCTTTGAAAGCGTGAACCAGTAAGATTATTATTGCAACCTTTTATTTTTAGATGTGCATGTTAGGGTGGGCCGAAAAAACAAAAATTGTTTTTTTCAAGTCGTAATACCGCGGAAAAGTTGCGAATTGGGGAGACTAAAAAGGGTTAAAAAAGAATTAAAATCGGTTTATATCTTCCGGTCGCGCATGTGCTCTAAAGTTTGCCGAAATTTGGAAAAATTCACATTTTTACGATAAAAATTAGCCTCTTCCCGAACGTAATAGCTCAAATTCTAATGTATTAGAACCACAGAAGATAATGTTTAAATATTACTTAAATCTGTCAACATCTTCTGGTCGCGCATTGTCTTCAAGGTTAATGAAATTTTGAAAAAAACTAGAAATAAAGGTAGATCATAGTTCGAGAAAAAGATTTCCACTGCAAGGTCTCTATTTGGATGGGAGGAAAGACGACACGTTAGTAGTAGATCAAGCTCATTTAAAATGGCTCCGTAGAGTAAAAAGGGAAGAGCATTACTCGCTAATTCAAGAACCTGGTTCAGTCTACATCGGCCATGTTACTCCAACTTCTGGAAGTTCTGAATATATTGTCACTTCTATTATTTCTTATCTGTATTTCTCTTGAAAAATTACTTGTTATAGGATGCGGTCGCACTGAGTTAATACAGGTTGGAAAAACGGTCTGATTCGCCGAATCGAAATACATTTGGGGAAACCGTTATAATGGGCAGTTTGCCTTCTCCATTTTAATGAACTGCCATTCCGGCATCTGTTTCAATACCTAGACGGTAAATCAACGGGTCCGAAATCTTTGAGAGAGCCAATCAGTGAAAAGCTAATTGGCTGTGAAAAACGTCCAGTGATTCGCTCAAGAGTATTGGCTGTCAGATCCCCACAATAGACAGCAGTAGACTAAGTAAGGAGCAGCAATATCTACCCAATATCTCCATGGCAATAAAGTCAGGAAACTGTAAAGAGGATTTGGTTGTATGAGATTCTGGTCGCTTGTGACACTCGAGGTGGTTGACAACAGCAAATCGAACTCTCAGATTGTACTTAAGTGAAGAAAGTCCCACGCCTAAACTTCAAGAAATTGTTGTATTTTTTCTGAAGTCATACATGCCAATGTGGTTTAGTTTAAAAACAAGTAAATACTTTACAGACGGACCAACGCTTGTGTACCAATCATACAATCTTCAAGGTACCTGCCTGAAGATTTACGTAATACTTTCGACCCCGTGATAGAACGAAATGGCTTTTTTCGCTCATCCAGAACATTTAATGTTAGCCATGACACAAGATAATACAAAACACATAAGAGAGCTCGGACTTCGACGAATTCTAAAGGCGAGACAGTTAGATCAAAAGAGAACAACTATCAGAACATTCATGCCGCCAAAACTCATTTTCAAGGCTCAACACTACTCGTAAATAATTAACTGGATGGACTGTGATTTATCTTCTCTCCCATTATTAAAAGATATCAGTGACGATGAATTTAAATCACATATTCAAAGTGACTCAGTCCCTGATTGGGATATAACATTCAAGACATTCCCAGTTCACACACAGGCAGTTGAACGATCTCTGAAACTCGTGAGAGAAGCCTCAGGAAAAACAGAGTTGAGTCTAGGGATGGTTTTATCAGAACGACTCTGCTGTCAGGGTCAACCATGCCTAACTTTGCTCATAAATGAGATTTCAAAGTACTTTTAGCTAAGAATGAGTAAAAACGGAGATGCTCAATTGTTCAACATGAGTTTCTTGGACTTACGACTCTTCACACAAAAACCTAGTGTTTTCAATAAAAATCTCTGTTTATAAATATTACTAATGATCTAAAATAATTTGTTTTTAAACATTTAACCTTGTATTCAATAAAGAAAACCAAAAAAAGAACATGTAAGTTGTTAGTATTTTTTTTCTTGAAGGCAATGCGCAACCGGAAGATGTTGACAGATTTAAGTAATATTCAAACATTATTTTCTGTGGTTCTAATACATTAGAATTTGAGCTATTACATCCGGGAAGAGGCTAATTTAAAAATGTTAAAAATTATCGTCAAAATGTAAATTTTTCCAAATTTCGGCAAACTTTAGAGTACATGCGCGAGAGGAAGATATAAACCGATTTTATTTCTTTTTTTACCCCTTTTTAGTCTCCCCAATTCACAACTTTTCCGCAGTATTACGACTTGAAAAAAAATTTTTGTTTTTTCGGCCCACCCTAGTGCATGTGCTACTTGATGAAAAGTCTGCGCTAAATTTAAGTCCCTACGTCAAGGTTGCAAACAAGGAATTTTGTCCTATATAAGAAAATCAATTCTTGTTGTCTACAAGCTATTAGGTCCTTTTCTAAGCCACAAATCCTCAACGGAAAACAACTAAATATTTGAGCCATGCGACACATTCACTAAATATGATTCTGACAACTTGACAAATCTAATACCGCCTTAATAATTGTCCTTACTCGATAAACTTTTATAGCAATATTAAAATTACATAACTTATCTTCAGTAAGAAAATCCAAGGCAAAATATGATTCGTGAAAACAATTCTTAGAAAATATTCTGGTTATTAACTTTTATCAGTTTGCTTAATTTACAATTAACATCATAATGGCATATTAATTATTTATAAATGACATTATCAAAGTGTTTTTTGCCTTTTGTTGCATTACAAACAGTTTTTATGTTCAGGGTATTTAATAGCATGATGTGTGTATTAATCATCTTCATTAACTAAACATCATGAACTGTTTATTTAATAACTGAGTTGCTTTTGTCATGTTCACCGATAAAGAGCTAAGTGATTAATTCAGAAAATGTCCTTAATAGGGTCGTACGGCATTAAATACCTTAGATAGTTGTTCAAGCTTTACAAAAAAATATTGCTTTGATGTAGGAGTTAGAAACTCTGAAGCTTTATAAATAAATGTCTCTGGTCGGAATAAATTACGAGATTGTGAATTAGTGGTGAAAGCGTTTTTCGTGAATTCAATTTATCAAAGGTGGCTGCGGAGTTAACGTGATTGTAACAATTAATTTAAATGTTTACCTTATGCTAATTATTGAATAGATTAAATATAGGTTCAGTTTCGATTTTACAGTAGACAGGAGTAGTTAAAAAAACAAACTAAACGAATTACGCACAACTAATAATTTATATAATTTGATTAACCAGAAAGGTACTTGGGTACCTGTAATTCTAATAAGCGATGTCTGTAACGATTTTCCATCACTTCGCCTATTATGACAAGATATGAATCTTAAATGTACATTACCACTTGCACTGCTTCTCACAATAGAGTTATAGTTTGAAGAGAAGCGTTTTAGCGAATGAAACATGTAGGCGACAATAAAGTTGCTTGAAAGCAGACGCATGCATTGACGTATTCATAAGGCGAATAATTGAAGTGCACCAGCTAATTATGACGCTTCTAAGATGAGATTGAAGCAAAGACATTCCACTTCTAATTGCATTCCTTATTCGATTCCCTACTGAACAGTGATAAATCACTTTTCCCTTCCCAATCTAGCTAACCTCTCCCCTCGGAAGTCACTAGCATGCACAATTACTTCTTTTGGAGCAAATATATTTTAATGTAACAGAAGATCTATCTTCTCTTGAAAAATACGATTTGTGGTTGTTTGAAAATCTAATTATTTGCCTAAAATTTACGACTTCCTCGATTTACCATTACGGAGTGAATTGTGTATACATAAAATTATGCTCAGATTCTATTACAGATAAGGTTATCGAAAAATTATTAAGTTATTGACGTTTTTAAAAAATGTCTTGGAAAATTTAAATTTATTTTCGTGAAATTAGTTTGATTACTGATCAATAAACACAGGATTTGAGGTAAGATTCCTTTTCATAATTGTAATAGACCCTTCAATTATGATTGTATTATGTAAATGCGCACGTTTTAGTAAAAATGCTATTACTATGGACTAGACTTATTTTACCTAAATACCCAAACACAAATAACTGCCTAAAATAGGATCTTCTGTTTTCTCGTTTACAATGTCTAGCAAAAATAAAGAAAAGTAAAATTTACTGCTTAAATAGCTCAACGCATGATAATAAAACAACAAAGATCCTAAACTCTAACAATACTACCGGCCGGCATCGGCAGTTGTAGTATACTCGCGGCCTGCTCGCAATACTGTAGCCCACTTTCAGTGAAAACATAAGATACAGCAGATTAAATTTGAAGTACGTTTTTAATTTAAGCAATTTTTCTTAATTTGGCTTTTCTATCATGCGCCATTACAATTTTCTTCAAAATGCACATTATCCCCAAGTATAGCACAGTTATACTGAACCAACGTTTCTTTCGTACATTGGGATTATACGTCAAATATGGTTAAACACTGGCGGCTAAGTTTTGAAAATAATATAAGATACATAATTAGTTACGCTCTTTGGTAACATATTGACTGTCAATGTTAATCTATTCAAAGAATATCCACTTGGAAGCGTCCTTGGGTTGACATCTTGTAGAACTTATTGGTAATACATTCCTTACTATACCCTAGATGAAATTGTTATGGGGGAAATAGATATATTTATCTCGATTATTGGATATTTATTGCATACAAGTTATTCCTAAACTATTGGTTGCTAATTTAATTTACAATAGATTTTGTGATAGCCAAATTATATTTAAAAAAAGCAATAGGTAACTACGTTAAAAGTAAATTTTAAGAAAACATAGGTATTTATTAGTTAGTGACATACGAGGGCGGTTCAGTAAGTACCCGTGTTTGAGGACAGAAAGCGTTCCTGAGGAAAATTGGTGTTATCATCGTGTGCTGCCATCTATCAAACGACGGTATAACAAATTGCAGACTGATTGCTAGATTAGTTTGGATTTGACAGTCATTTGAGTAAGACGTGTTTCGTGATTTTAGCTAAGATGGAAAAAGAACACTATCGTTCGGTAATTCGCTTTCTGTTTTTGGATGGGAAAAAATGCGAGGAGATAAAAGCAAAGTTGGATGCTGTTTATGGGGACACTTCGCCATCTATGACCACAGTTAGATATTGGTTCAACGAATTTAAACGTGGGCGAATATCCGTTTTTGATGAGGAGCGACCAGGACGCCCGGCAGACGTGGTTACCGAGGAAATCATTCAAAAAGTCCACGACATGATTCTCGCTGATCGACGAACGAAAGTGCGTGAAGTAGCAAAGGCCGTAGGTGCGTCGACCGGAACGGCAATTAATATTTTACATGATAAGTTGGCGATGAAAAAATTGTCGGTGCGATGGGTGCCGCGATTGCTAACGGTGGACAACAAGCGGATGCGGCTGTTAACTTCCAAGCAGTGTTTGGAGCAATTTAAGCGAAATCCGAAGGAGTTTTTGCGTCGAGTTGTCACCGTTGATGAAACCTGGATTCTTCATTACACACCAGAAACTAAGCAACAATCAAAACAATGGATTTCTCCCGGTGAATCTACTCCAAAGAAGGCGAAAATGGTTCCATCGGCCGGAAAGGTCATGGCGACGATTTTTTGGGATGCGAACGGCGTCATCCTCATGGATTTTTTAGAAAAAGGAAGAACGATCAGTGGACAATACTACAGTGAGTTATTAGACAGCTTCGACAAAAAATTGAAGGAGACACGGCCGCATTTGGCGAAAAAGAAGGTGCTGTTTCACCACGATAACGCACCAGCACATTCATCCGGAGTTGTCGCCGCCAAATTGCATGAATTGCGTTATGAATTGCTGCCGCACCCCCCGTATTCACCCGATCTGGCTCCCTGCGACTTTTTCTTGTTTCCTAACATGAAGAAATGGCTCGCGGGAAAAAAATTTAGCTCAAACGAGGAAGTCATCGCCGAGATAGAGGCGTATTTTGGAGAGTTCAACAAATCCTATTTTTTGGAGGGGTTAAAAAAATGGCAGGAACGTTGGGAGAAGTGTATATTTCTAAAAGGAGACTATGTTGAAAAATAAAAAAAAAATTTTGAAAAAAATTGTGTCTTCATTTCTAACACGGGTACTTATTGAACCGCCCTCGTATGTATATTATATAACACATACATACACGTTATTTAAATAATTCATATTTAATTTGACAATTTTATTTGTCTGCTTTGTGCAGCTTCCTTCTTCTTAAGCATTTCCGACCAGTCTTCGACGGTTAGTATACTACTGTAGGAAACTTTCTGAATTATTCCTGTAAATTAAAAATTTCATATAATTTAATAACTTAAAATGCAGAAAGATGATAAACTGAAACAAATTCTTACCTGTAATGGAGAACAATGTATTTTATTCTCTTATTAATTCTTTACCTTTGCTATATAATTGTATATTGTGCTATCTCAATTTAAAATTTAAATTTCGCCTGTTAGAAAAGAAAAATAGATACTTTAAATAATAGAATGAATAGAGAAGTTTTACCAAACTATGAATGAACTTTTGAATTTTGGTTTCGTGTTTTGTTCGGGTTTAATGTAAATTAATTGTAAGCTTTTATTTAATTCATATTACCACTACTGAATTTTCAAAATAGTTGCGGGAGTAGGAGAGGGGGCTGCAGTAAGAAGAAGCTAGAAGAGTAGAAAAAGAAGGAAGGTGTGTACGTATGTGGGATGGGGGATAAGGAACAAAGAAGGGAAGTTCTCTGATAGTTTGGATGAGGTGAGGTGAACATGGATGCTTATCCTTTTAATATTTTAATTTAGCCATGATGCTGAGGTCGAGGATTAGTGAAATCTTAACAGATTATTAATCATGCTTGTAAGTGATTGTATACACATGTAACAAATTATGTCCTGCCAATATTTTACTTCTCACGGAAATACTTTTAGTGTTTATTAAACAGTTTTCTGTGTCAGTAATACAGGCATTTTGGATATCATTATGACTATAATAATTCCAAAAAGAGTTTTTTGTGTTTTTTTTGCTTGAGTTGTGAAATGTAAATTAACAAGAAGTTTGTTGTATACATTTATCTGGTGGCCACTGTCAAAGTTTAGAGAATATCAGGATAATTTATTTATTGAATTCAGGTTTATTAAATATTATAAAAACAAAAGACAAAGCTATTTCATGTATTTCAATGTACTAGCATTTGTAATATGAATGTTCAGATGTTGGTACAAATCAATTCCTATAAAATGCACACAAATTTATTAGTCGACTTATTAAATATGAACTGTCTTGATGATTATACTAACATTTTCATCCGTGGTGACAGTCTACATCTCCAATCTATGTACTAAGAATCTATATTATAGAATACGGTACATCCCTCCTCAATTATTGGGCACGCACGCGCGCGTATGTGTATGGCATTATCATGATGCCTTATTACTGTTTATTGTTTTATAACTAAATGTATGATGTTCTCTCTTTCAACATATATTATTATTGTTATTATTTACGGCACTAAGCACTATATTATAGTTCCGTGTATAATTTATTTGTCCCGGAGAATGACAGACTATTCACAACTTTAGGATATGGCCAGGTACTAAGAATCTATATTATACGTAGAATACGGTACTCCCTTTGTCTTTGCTAACATATTTTTCACTTTGGTTGTTGATGACTGTTGTGGTTAATGTATTTGGGTAATGGAACTCAGTAGAACCGTCTTTTGGGATGGGCAGGTAGGCGTGGGCCCAGGCCCCGAGTCTCGCGCCTACTAGGGCCTCGCGGTAAGGCTTTCTCTTCTTATTTTAATTTTTGACTAGAAATTTCTAAGTAAGACCCAATATTATTTACAACAGTTTAGTTAGTCAGCAGTTTTCAGATTTTTTTTATGCCTATTTCTATGGCATTAACGCGACATTGGGATTACTGTTGTCGAGTTATGCATAGGTAGCAAGTAAAAAGTACCGAAACATCCTTCTTAGGATCACTACCAAGAAACTTTGCATGAGCTATGAATCATGCACCACTTTTGTTGCAAGTTTTTAAACTCACAATGGTCGCATTCAGGAGACAAAATAGCTACGGAGCTGCTCTGGTGGAGCGGTAGCAGATTGTGCTGCTTTCTTTATGCGTCTATTGAATCACGAATTGAACCAAGCAATGATCTTGGAGCAACTAAAATAAAGGAAAAGAAGTGTTTAAAGTAATCACCAATAAGATTTGCTTTATTTTTGAAAAAAGAAATTATAGCATCTGTATAATTATTTATTAATTTCCACTTTAAAAATTCAAATTGCTATACCTCTTAACAATGAGCAAATAAAAAAATAATTTACTTGAACATATTTATGATGATATTTAAAAATTTCTGATATTTTAATATTTTTAATATATTATAAGTATTAAAAATAATATTTTAAATATAAATATCTGCAGTTGCTAAAGTTAGCAAAAGCATGCAGAAAGAAGACGCCAACAAGGCTACAATAATGCAGCTATTGAAGGATCTCAAAGAATATCTGCAGTCATACAGAGAAGATGGGGTTTCAAAAGCAGAAGAGACTGAAAAACAGATTTGTGCTGAGAATGATATTCCAATTGAATTGAAACATAAGCGGAGGCGAAAGTACAAAAACTTCATCTTTATGAAGGAGTAGGAAGTAGTTCAATCGATCCGGAAGAAAATTACTACAGGAAATTTTTCTTATGCATTTTAGATCAGGCACTCGCATCAATAGAAGAAGGATTCGTCCAAATTAAAAAACACAACGTTTACTTTGGGTTTTTTCTAAACATACAAAATATTAACGAGATGGATGAAAACACGCTGGTCAAACACTGCATGGATTTAGACCTTTTGCTAAGAGGTAAAGAAATAAGAGACCTCGATATACAAGGACTTTACCAAGAAATAAAGATGTCTTGTCATATGGTGGACTTGTCTATTCGGACCCCTCTGGACAATCTACAACTTTACATGAAATGAACGATACTTTTCCCAATTTGTACATAGCTTTCCGTATAATGCTGACAATGTCTTTTAACCAAATATTAACATATACAAAGAACATGTACTTTATAACCTTATAGTAGGTAGGTAATAGAAACTTTTTATGTTTTTAGTATTCCATGTTATGGTGATAGGATGTTATTGCTTTCAATAAATGTGTATAGACTGCAAAGGGATTTCTTTCTTTACTTTTTCGTAGTTTTCCCTGAGAGGAGGATGGCGAAGTTATATTTGGGATAAGAATAACTGATCAGCTTCCTTCTTCTTCTAACCATAACGAACTCCTGTTTTGTTACTTTTTTCGAATTTCGGTGGCTATTTTGACCATGTTTCTGAAATGATATCAAAAAACTAAAAGTATACGTATATGTTTTATTTTTTGATTAGAATACGATTCTAAAGTAAAAAAAATGTTTGAAAATTTTCCAATTTTTGGTGGCCATTTTGACCATGATCCCGAAGAGGTATCAAAAAACTAAGATACCACGTTGTCTTTAGTTTTTGATGTAGAATTCAAATCTGAAGTCAACATTTCAAAATAACAAAAATGCGGACAGACATACAGACTTCGCAAATTCAGTAACGACTCCTTCGGAGTTCGTTGATAAGTAACTTTAAATTGCCATTGTCCACCATGCGTATAGAAAATCTTGTGAAACAATAGAATAAATTAATCCTCTAACCGTTGCCATTACGTCTTAGTTCTTCTTCTTAGCTCACCACTAAAAGTGTAACAACAAGCACAATGGTAATAAAACATAGGAAAAAAGAAAATTTAAAATGTTTTGCAGGCTGTATTCACATCTTCCTCGCTACATGAATATTTAGAATTATTATTATTACATAGTACCACACCTTAAGGGCAATACCACACAACCACAAACCATTCGTTCAAAGTCTTCGTCCTTATTTCTAATAATTAAATACTAAGAGGAGAACTTAAAGATTGAGCTTAATATTCATGCGGAAAATGCTTTCATCTAAACACTAAAAATTAATTATTATTATATCTTATCGCTTACTTTAAAAAATTTGGTACATAAATATAATTCAGAGTTTAAGGCAACGCTATTGACTATATTAGTGTGACGTCAACACGAAGGATAAATTTAAAGAGGAAACAGTAACAGGTTTTCTGTTAGTTTTCCAGTTAATTGCTTAGCTTTATTTGCATTAAACATTTGACTGTTATGAATAATTTATTTAATAACCTGCATTGTTGTAATATGTTTACTAAATATAGTGAAGCAAATCATCTAGTTTTACTATAGTCAGATTTCATTTCTTAAATATTCATCTCAAGACAACCCCCTGCACGGAACAAATCAAAATGCATCAAGCTACGTTAAAACGACCTTTTTGCTTAAAGGCAGATGATACGGCCCCTATATTTAAAGAACATTATAACATACTATACGTATCTGGCAAATTTCAATTTTGCACGTAATTTTAATGTTACGACTAACATGATCAATTGACTCAAAGATTTCTAAATAATAAGTATAGATCACTACTTTGTAAATTAAATGTTACGACAAATAGAGCTATATCATATACATACGAAAATACAGTTAAAAAGTAGCTTTTAGGAACTTTATAAGTTTATCAGCCTTTCTGTACATTTAAGGTTATTGTTTTATGTACATTTCTTTGTTTTTATAATGACCTAAAATCCGGCCTCTACTGATTCTTATTAGGTTACGCTAAAAGTTCAAGTATCTAATATTGGAATGAAATTTGTGACGCTTTCTTTCTGGTGCTCGGGCGCCAGATCTGATAAAGGGGTTTACTTCCCTACATCGTCCTTGAGGCAATCAGACTAGGGCTCACCGGCCAGCTACGATGGAGACCCGGTGACTCCAGGGGTCGACGGCTGAAATGAAAAGTCTACGGTGCTAATAAATAAAAGGCACAATCAACACCTAAACAATATTTATTAAGCAGGTGATTAGAATATACAGGCGAGCAGCTACACACTAAAGGCCTACCAATCCTACCCAGGCAGTACAGCGAGCTGGAAGAGATGTAAGTCAATGGGGTCGGTTAAGGATTCGGGTCTGGTGCCCTCTAGAGTTTTGGGCCAGGAAGGAAGACGGCTAACAGGCTACCCAGTGGCGTCAATTCGGATTGATTGCTCACGGCTACACCGAGAAAGCTTGCTGATGGTTTTCCCGGCGACGGACCGGATCTACCGTTCACGCCGACACCGAGAAGGTTCCCTTTTGGATTGACCGGCAACGGACCAAATCGACCGTTCACTCCGACAATCAAGGCACAGGCACAGGACGAAGGAAGCTAGGCCCTAAGACGGAAAAGGAAAGACAGGCCGTCGTAGAGAATAGGGCACCTAGATACCAAGCGGGTTAGCAGGGTAGTTACTACCTCCAGAGTACTTACCCGAGAAAAGGCTGAAGCTGGCTGGAGAGCTTATGGCAACGGCCACTTTTACTGCAACTCGTGCAGTTAGTACAACCCATACCACTACCTTTTTGGCGCCGGGTACGTGCTTATATACCCGGTCAGTCCACCCCCTCACTAGCAAATTCTGATTTTGAGTATGTATGGAAGGGGAGCAAACGGCGAGTGGGGAAATAGTTCTACGATTTACTAATGAGGCAAAATTAAATAATTTATACGCAGGCATCGACAAGTGCTTTCATCGGGCCAGCCTGCGTGCGTATATGATAATAATTAATAAATATCAAATATATAGAATTAAAATTTAAACTAAACAGTTGAGAATGTACAAAATCTTTCAAAGTTTAAAGTAACTTTGTTACAAATTAGAATTTGGAAATATAAATATAAACTAACTTGATTAAGGTAGCTAAAAAAACAAATTCTTAGCGATTTATTGTTAAACGGGTCATCCTGTTTATCAGCAAATGTAAAAATATACAAAAAAAAACAGACATATTTAGTTTTTCCTCTTCCTGTATGATTACTTAAGTGCGCCTTCAAGAATTTGTATTTATCTTGATTTGTAAAAGCGAATGGGAAACAGCAGAACAGAGAAGGGCAAGGATAGGTACTGCAAATTTAAGGTACATTACATCTTAATGTTATTCTGACATTTAAGTTTGTTTAAGTAAACTCTAAACTTTTGCACATCGCATTATTTGTGAATGCTTATCATTGTGTAGTAAGTATGTTACGTTCGAAACTAAGGTTATTATATTTATTTAAAATTATTTTAAAATTTTTAATGTTTTTAGCCTTTGCTTATTAATTCAAGAAAATATACTGAACTACCCCAGTAAAATATCCAAATCGCATTGTAATAGTTGGAGCATTCCGCCTTCGGCGGCGCACCCGACTTTCCTTGTAGAATTATTGTATTGTAAACAGCAGTTTCAAACATTAAGGATAGATAAGCATTCGAAATAATTATTAATGCTTAGTTGCAGAACTTTCATAATGTACATGCGAGTATGAGTATCAATTAATTAATTAATTTATAGTTATCTAAAATAGCTTCTCCTCTAAAATATAAATAAATACGTAAAATTAATTTGTTATCAATTGTATATTTTTTATTAAACAGTAGAGACAGACTTTCAATAACTTATTCAAGACAATATAATTTAGTTTCGGTTATTTTAATAATTGCAAAATGTACAAACATCCATAAAAGTAATGTCTCACCGATTGTTTAATTTTGAAATTACCCTTTTTCATTTCAAAATCACACAGGGCTCTCTTTCTAAAGAAAGCTTTTATAATTCCAATTTTTCCTATAAATTTGAATCTTAATGTAATTTCAATACAAGAAATAATAAAGAAGATTCTAGGTCATTGCAACACATTGCATAAAGGAGAGAATGCGCAAGTTACAAATTCTGGTTAGCGCAATATAAAAAAGTGTATCAACTTACTTCATGCTGTTGTAGATAAAAATACTATTATAGTAAACGCAAAATGTTGACGTTGTTAAACTGTGATATAATTGTAGTAATGTTATATTTGCATATGTTGCAGAATTGTTATTTTTCTGTGTTACCTACTTTGTAATTTGTTATTATATCAGCATGTCAATTGTGTATTAAAAGAAAATTTGGAAACTTAATAAACAGTATTATCATTTATTTGGTTTTACTCACTACGAATGTATTAGCTGCTCTTAAGTCTTTCAGTTGAGCATAATTGGTCCATGAGACTGTGGACCAGGCTACACATAACAAACCGAAGTTAGCCCTCAAAGCTAATGTCACACCACGCCTTGCCGCCTATGGCTGCAAGATTGTTTACCGATTGTAACATTACTTTAGGTTTCTGCTGAGGCTGAGAAATGCATTTCTAGATTTCTATTTTATAATTCTCTAATGTCCATAACGATCGTTATCTTCTGATAATCGATAAATTAACGACTACAAAAAGGACAATCTTTGCCATATGCAAAAAGTTGATTTTTTACATTCAGACAAGGTAATAAGAAATAAATAGATATCTCTATCATATTAATGATGTCTTCTTTTACAGACAAAGAACAGTTCAAAGAGCACTACTGCAGATTATCACAGACATATTCCCTCACTTGTAATTACGCATCGACATATGGCAACCGCAGCATCACAGTTTCAACAGTTGCAATTAAATATTACACTTATTGGTTCATGAAAATCATCCGAAATCCGTGGAGAAAGGTCTGTTGTTGCAATTGTTCCACTATCGGAAAACCATGGCTAATAATATCCTCATTTTACTGACTTTTATAAAATAGGACAGAATGATTGAATTTGCGTGTTGCCATGGTTACAAAACAATAAAGTGAAGTATAACCGTGGAAAAATCACTAAAACCAGACTTACAGTCCAGTTTTGAAATAAAATTGTTTTAGTAAATCTGATTATAACATTTTAAACGGCGGTTTCAACATCTGCATTGCAGGACTTAAGACTTTATAATACAAAAGTCTGTGAATAGGAAAGGATCTACTTTTTATCATTTCCTATACCTTTGTATCCCTCAAGGTAATTTACATAGTGTGTTGTTAGAAAATTTTGAAACATTCAAAAATACAAGTAACTAGTGCCCTGTTGTTGGCGGTTCCTGTCTATAAAACAATATCTTTGACTGAATTAATTATGTGATGCATCGGTTGTGGGTAGAAATTAAATTATTTCATTTTAGACTAGAACGTAGAAAAATCGAGATACACAGGATATTCCTTTTCTTTTGAAGAAGTTAAATTTAATTTGTCATATCTAAGAAACAACAATCTCTCTATGTAATAAAGCACAATGTATAAATTTTTTTTTATACGAATTCTTAGAATGTCTTTTCCTGGAATTGACCTTTACGTCTCGAGGACTGTTTTATAAAAATACTTTTATATATTCTTATAAATGAAAATATCTGCACTTTTACGTTGTTTTTTCATATTGTTAAATAAATATTTACAGTACGTAAACTGTAGATAATATTTGTAGTGTCCCAATAAGTAATTCCTTCAAAAGAAGTATGCATTTACTATCTAATAATATGGCTATGATATAGCATTAGAAATTATGCAGTTAAAATTTAAAAAGCACAAAAGCTCTGTGTGCATGAAAGGTATGGGTGGGCAAACTTTGACCTCCGAAGCCCAATTGGTTAATATAAAAGGAAAATTTATTAGCAAAAACAAGCTGTTCGGCAGAAAAATCAAACTATTTAGTTTTGAGGTTTGAGCTGTAAAATATGCAAAAGTGATTTGTTTTGTCGTTGTACAAGCCATTTTGGTTCCGGGAGCCAAGTTTGCCCGCTTTTGGTCTACGTAAAACTTATTCCCCTTATTAACTCCTTCAGATTGATTTGCCCCGCGATAGTTGATAGTTAACAAACACACGCGGTATATGTAAAGAAAATTTAATCAAGACACCTACCTAAATAGGTATGTTGACAAAGTTTCAAGAAACTTCAAGGTATCTTGTGGCACTGATTTCATAATGTACTCATATAAAGTGTAGTAGCAACATTGAAATATATCTTTATAACTTCTGACAGAATTAACTCAGCATGAGTAAATTTGAAATTAAAATCTAATCGTTTCAGCAAAGCTAAAATCTTGTTTATGCTATTTTAAGGTATAAAACCGACTGCGTTGCAAATTTGTTGATTTGGAATTATATCACGTAAAATGTTAAACAGGCGTTGTTCAGGCTCCTAGTCATGAAATTAATATTACTGTTGTCTCAGACATTATCTGTAAGAAACTTTCAAGGTAGCATAAGGATATTGCATTAATAATTCTCACACAAACAATACTTTGTAAAATCATCAACTTTCAAATCCCCATTTCAATCCCAAGTACTTATGCTAAGCTACGAAATTTTGTCTACTTTCATATATTTGTTCTAATAAATTTTTGTGCCCTATTGAAAATTTGCTTGTGTGTACGTGCAAAAATTTTATACCCTTTAAAAATGATGTATCACACATGGGGTAGTGCTATTTAAAATTTTGGGGTGGGGGTAGTTTGGGAGGAGGATGACAGTTTCTCAACTAATTAGAATAGGTTATTAAACGTCTCTCTCCAAATTTACTAATTATAAAGTTAGTCAAGCTGGAAAGTTTTCAAATGAAAGCCCTGTATATTTGTATTTTTGTCTTTATGTCTTTATAATTTTTCCCTTCTAATCCATACATGCAATGAAAATTGAAGAACTAAGTTCTTCTGTTAAATGGGGTATAGATGTCGAAAATGTCAAAATTTTTTATTTCAGGCTTCTTTAGTGCAAGGAATTTACACCCCTGATAATAACATCGACTAACGACTATCGTAATAAAACACGCATATTTTAGAACCAATCTTACAGATAATTAATCAAAAACGTTTGAAATGTACGGAGAAAAGGAAAGAAAATAACCAAAACAATATAAAAATAAAACTAAAATGTCTCAACTTTTACACTAAAGGAGCATCTTGTTTGTATGCATGCTTAGTAATATATCTAGAAAATTTCCTTGTAGAAGTTTGTACCAATTAGTTAATAACATCCGGATAAGGTTCTACTAACGTTCGTTATCATACAAAATGCTTATTAAAATATCTTCTTTGAGTACATGTACTTGAGTCACTTGCTAAGGAACGTACAAAAACCTGTCTGAAAGTTCCTAGTTTAATCATAGTTTTACAACTAGGGTTAGAAAATCCGAAACATGTACTTTAATATTTAAAAGCTAAAATGCAATTTGGTAGAACATATTTGCATGCTTTTGAAATAATAAATTATCCATTACGAACGTCCCAGATACTCCAAAAAGAAGAAACAAATCGACATATAAAGAACGAGAGCGTCAAAAAACAATTGTTTGCATATACCTTTTTAAACCACCAGAGGAAACACAATCGGAAAGGATTTAAGTGTGGGAAGGCCCTCGCTGCCCATATCTTCCGATCAGTAGCTAGCAAGCGAATATCGGCCGGGTCGTTCTGTCACCAATTTATGGCTACGCTTTATACAGCGACACGCACTTTCCCACCAGGCCTGTCTTTACTAAGTTTACCAAGAAAAAATAGTAACCGAAATAAAAGCTGTTGTAAGTTACATTATCATTCTCTCCACTTATTATAGGTTGTACAACTTGACATTCAATAAGAATAAAAGTAATGATGTTCGGCTGCGATAAAATTTAACAGTGCACCAGATAAAGTCGGAAATTCAACCCTGCCTGCTTCCAGTCAAAGTACTCGAGAAGATAGAGCAAGAAATTGCTCCTCATTCCGGAATTGAACAGCGGTGCGTTTAGTAAATGTGATTTCGATATTTATTGTAGACAGGGAGGTTAATTTGGGAATCTTATGTAGGTCACTCAGCCTACTCTGATATCCAGATTAATTTATTGTAATTCTGAACTTCCCTCGTTCTGTTATTCTTAGAGAAACTTTTGCAACTGTAGATTCTCTGATTTATAGCATCGATCTCTTGTTCTTCGATATAATTTTATTCATGCCTTGTTATTTTATATAAAGGCTATTTGTGTATTCTTATCCGCCTTTTGCTAGCTGAACTCTAGAGGAAAGTAATAAAATTCCTTTGATAAATAAATTGGATGACATTTTGATGCGAATGCTTGTTTGATAAAGAACGCGCAAACCAAAGCAGCTTTATTCTGAATTAGATTGAATGAAACCCGAGTGCGGTGACATATAATCATGCAGAGAGAGATAGAATATCCAAGAACCGGTTGCTGGAACGAGATAAGGTACATATACTAGAATACAATTTAAAATATCGAACGAAATAGAAGAAAATGGAAACGCTTATTGCGAAAAATATTGCGTTTCCTTTGTTTATACCATTTCTATATTTGAAGCAGCGACGATGATATTTTAGGGTGCTTCAAGGCAAATTTTGATAGGTTTTTAAAATGAAAACATAACTTCCTTTGTTTTTCTTTTCAAGGAAGGTAATATGTTATTTACCAAGTAAGAAAAATATTCCCAAATCTGATATTACATTGGTGTTTCGATTGATAAAAAAAAAGAAAAATCAACTAATAAACCTTTCATTAGAGTAGATATAGAAAATAAATTATGAACGACTACCAATTTCCGCACAGAGTAATTTTAACCTTTCATTTTTATTTAATATTAATAAATCAACCGCTTGACTAGTTAAATCACTCCGTTTGTTGATAAATTCCGACGATGACTATCTTAAACTTCAGTCTTTATACCGTCTGATCGAATGAAGTAAGATTAATCGTTTGTATTTATTAATAAAGTTTTCTAATTTGTTATGATATACTTTGGACTCCATCAGTTTTCCTTTATAAAATGGATTATGTTTACATGGAATTTAAAGATCAAATAAAATGCTTTGGGTATTAAGTTAAATCCGCACTTTATCTTCTTCAATTAATTAATCTACATCAAAAGTTGAAAAGGAACCGTGAAATATAGAAAGTTGGTTACCAATAAAGAAAGCTAAAATTAACGTTGATTATGCTGTTTGTATTATTTTATAACTTAAAAAGAAGTTAGATGATTTGCTGAAGAAGTTGTTTATAAGTATTACTTATGCTAACTTTTTACTGTGTCGAAAGATTTTTATAATACGAATGAATCTGTTTTCCAAACTAGGTAGGTATACATATTATTATTAAGAAGAAACAGCAACGATAATAACGATGTCGAATGCCTGCTGGTTGAGTTCCTAGCTGCAGCATTTACTCTGATAACCTCTTGATACAATAACGACTACTTCAACAGGGTTGTTTTCCTCTATTGTACCGTATAGATATATAACTCTTATTACAATACCTAAATATTAACTAAATGCACGGTGCACTACACCAGTACTACCAAATTACATATTTAATGATGAATTCTCTGTACACTACACGAATGCATTTGGCATGCCTGAGGTGTATTAATGAGGAAAGAGTTATAATACATGAGTTTGTAGTTAAATTAATTGGAAGTTAATTAGATGGTATCAGGCAATCTAAATACACTAAAAATACAGACATTGGGAGAAACGTATATTTTCAGTTATACATTTCTTGAGATATACAGCATGCAATGTATGTACACATACGTGTGTAAACTACACAAGCAGGTATGATATTCAAGCTTTATTAAAGGTAAACAAAATATTCGTTCATATAAATATAAATTAGTACATGTAAATTCAGTTCTTCTTTGTGACATTTCTAGCTGGAAGACACATATCTAGGTAGAAAATGTAATTATGCCATGATGCAGGGTAATTCAAAGGTACTCAGCAGATAATTTGAAATAAAAAATGTCAATAATGCAATAATTGTACCTAAACTAATTTTTTATTTTTATAACAGTAATACAACATTTCTTGAGATGACTTTTATGTTTTTTCTATTTCCACCATGATTGATAATCTTTTCCTTTTTTAATATTATAAATTATTTAAAGTGCAGTCAGACAATTATAGATTTTCTACTACTTAGACATTTACACTTACCAGGTTGGATTGAAAGGTTTCCAGAATCGTCCATAGATGACGCCTGTAATTCAATTTATTTGAATCATAAGTAGGTTGATATTTCAATTGTTTATAGACAAACAATCACTTGTATTTCTTGATTTTTCAATTATGGAGAAAAATGAAATTAGAGCTGTCATTAATTTTCTTCATTTGGAGGGCACAACAGCCACAGAAGTTAAAACCAGATTGGATTCTATTCTTGGCGACTCTTCACCATCGCTTTCCCTTGTAAGAGTTTGAATGCCCGAATCAAACGTTGACGTACCCACACAATTGATGAACCTCGTTCAGGTCCCCCGAAATTTACGAGTACTCCAGAAGTCATCGACAGGGTCCATGATATGGTGTTACACAATCGTCGAGAAACAGTTCGTAAAATAGTGGAAGCTGTTGGCATCTCGTATGAACTGGTTCTCAATATATTGCGCCAATAGCAGGGATTAAAGAAACTTTCAGCAAGATGGGTGCCGTGTCTCCCAACTCCAGAACAAAAACTCATTCGTGCTCGAACCAAACAACAGTCAAAACAGTGGATTGGCCAGAGAGAAGGCAAACACAGTTTAGTCGGCTAAAAAAGTAGTGGTTTCTGTTTTTTGGGATGGTATGAGAATTTTACTTATTGACTATCTGGAGAAAGGAAAAATCATAATAGGTCAATATTACTCAAAACTTAGAATAACTAAATGCAGCAATTCGTGAAAAACGGAATGTCAAAGAAAAAAATCTTGTTATACGAAGACAATGCAGTCCATGCAAGTGCAATTGCTCAACAAAAAGAAACCAAGCTGAAGTTCGCCATCTCTTCAGAAATCCTGAGAAAAACACAAGTATTAGTTATGATAGACTAATCTCGTGGGCCTTTTTTATATAAAAATTCTACTTGTTCCTTAAGGTACTTACGTGCAAACTCGTATCGTCGCATGATATTCCCCGAAAATGGCTGCACATGACGGAGCAGACTAGCCACGCTCCCTTGCATCCAAACCTTCAAAAACACTCGCTTTTGCAATTGCAAGATATTAGATTGTGGGCAAGAGAAAGTTTTATTGGCATAGAAACAAGGCGATCATTCAGTCCTTTTCAACCCCAAAATGTTAGTTTTAAAAGTTTACCCAACTACTGCTGTCTTGGTTGTCAATAGATAATATTTGCACGGAAACTGGCTGATAGTCTTTATTAAAATTATTTTAGTTGGTTTTATTACCTCCAGCCTGTTGTTAGCGATATGAATGCTGACAAATAATCTTGATAAAGGCTATTCAGCCACTTTCCGTGCAAATATTATCTATTGATAACCATTCGCTGAGCTATCATAAATCTTTCTCCTGCTCTTGAAATGCTTTAACTGGCTGCGTTTGGAGCAGTGAATATACTCACCTCTTTCATCAGCGCTTTATTGAATTTCAGAGTGCAAGAGGCTAACTTCTGACCCTGTATCGCACGCGGGCATTACGTGACAAAACAGAATACTGTGCCTCATGTCTCCAATGTCGTCCTCAATATAACAAATCAAAAAGATATTATCATTAACTTTGTCTGATGAAGGATGGAGAACCTGAATTGTGGATGATGCCTTGGCCCAAGCCACAAGCATGTAAAACATATCCGTGTTGTTAACTACTACAGAGACTCTAGCTGCAGAGGCCGATCAACAAGCTTTTATCACTAATGATAATGGAAACATTTGGTGTTGATTTTCCAGAATTGTTTGGCATTCCTTCTTTCCATTTAGTCGAGAATTGTTTGCAGTCGTCAACTATGACATGCGCGTTATGGGAGAAGTACGAAACATAGAATTGGCTGACCATAAGTACTCGGTCCGGGCCACCCAACTGCATGTAAAAGGTATCTTCCGTTGACTTACTCTCTTACACTTGATCCAAGATAGAAATCAATTCGGATTTTGCAGTTTTACGCATTGAGATTTTATGAAAAAGTAAAGTTGATTTTGGAGCCAACTCAAATAGATGTTTTTCCCAGTCTGATGTATCTTTCATGAGGCAGGTGTAAGTAATTACAACTGTTGAGTATTTATTGAATTTCCCCTTCCACCTTAATGCTTCTGATAATTCTATCTTACTTTTCAATTTCTTTTCAGTTTTACGTCAGCAAAGTTGTTTCTAGCGATATATTCAAGAACAACATGACTTATGGCTTTTTCGTTGTGACAGTTTACTGCATTGTTAGCCAGTTAATGAGGGCTCAAGGTTTTCCGTTGTTTTGGAAACAGCGTAGTTTTTCATCCGATTTTTGAAACTGTGGGAATCGCGTTGATTGCGTGCTCTTCAAGTTTGGACAGAAACGTTAATAAAAACAAACAGGTCAGCAAGCAAACATAATAAAGTAATATCTAGATTATTTCCTACTGTTTTCAAGCATTTTCTGAAGCATAATACGTATTCAGATACTTAAAATTCTTTTAAAGGCTTTGACACCAAATAATATGTACAGTCAAGGAAATCCCGAGGAAAAAATATCTGACGGATCACTACTTAAATAATGAAAGTACAGCTAAGAAATCTATCGCTCATGTTTAGAATCATAAGTGTCTGCAACTCCGCTATTATTCATTGTAGATAAATTCCAAATATATGTTCAGAAAGCTTATTGTTTGTAGAAAACAAAATTGTTTTGAAGCATGTTTGCAATATCTACCTTAAAAACCCATCTAGAGTTTAAAAAAACTGAAAACAATGGAAAAGGTTTTTGAAACTCGCGGGATTATTCTCAATGATAGTCCTTTCATTCCTCTTTGGTTCGAGGCACATAGGCCGAATCGTTTCGTCGTAAGGCCAATTCTAGTGCTCTGCGATACTTCTCCAGGGCTCCAGGCTTTCAAGGATCTGGAAATCCAGGAATGGTAAATCTCAGCCTGACACTGCTTTACTGGTCTTCAAATGATCGAGTACAGATCTTTAAACGGGAAAGATACCGTTTCTTTTTTGTTCCAATATCGTTATTATCAATTTTAGAGTTATGGTAACTCAATACTCTTTTTTCGGGAATCTTATGGGATATCAATCGGAGTAATAAAAAGGTAAGGGCTCCATTTAACAAATGAAAGTCGATGGGTTATTCTAAGAAATGCTCTAATCTATGTTTTGCAATTATACTGGAATGCTAAATTCTAGCCTGATAAAGCTTGAATGTTTCTGTCTGTCCTGCTAAATGGAACACCATGTATGGTGGTAGATTATGCTGACATTCTGAAGCATATAATAATGGAACCCAACATGAAAAACATAATACAAAGCAGATAATAAATATTTCCATTGGAGACCACTTTGATCAATAAGATTATTATAGGTATTTGTAAATTTGCTTTCCAACTTAGGTAGAACACGGGTTGTGTGTTAGAGTTAACATAACTTCACTTTAACTAAAATAAACTCATTTCAATCTGAGTTGATCCATGAAACACAAATTTGGCCTAATTTAACCGGTTAATTTACAATTACAACTTAAATTGTTTCATAATCATCTGATCTTATCTATTTTAACTGAGTTTAACCCAATTAGCTCAGGTATCTGATCAGTTATTTTATTTGGTATGTGCTCCTATTCCTTACTCATGCCTAAGGCCACGACTAGCTAATTTAGTAAGCATCTCTGAGATATGTACAATCTGTATTTTAACTTACTCGAGACCTAGTAATATATTTCCTCTAATACGTCTCATGATGAAGCCGCCCATGTATTTCTGAGCTAAATGAGAAAAGAAATGTTGGGGAATTCTTTTGTAATAACAATAGAAAAGATATTGAAAGAAACCTTTTTCACTTTGCACCAAAAAAACCTGTGAGGGATTAAAGATTCTCCTATCCAGTCTTTACTGAAGAATATACAATGTAACCTACCTAAAAATTGAAATGTGGTCTGTCTTAGTTAAAAAACAAAAAACAAAAAGCGATAATTGAAATATTGCTTTATCAGCAAAACGTTTTTAATACCGAAAAGGATTTGTGAATAGAACGTGAAATAAAGATAAAAGCACTACATAAACAAAATTCTTAAAGAACCTAGACTTAAAGTTGATGAAGCTTTTTCATATAACAGAACGAGAAAACCCACTCTATAGTTTAAGAAGTGGAAATACCCAAGTATATACTTAACAAGATCATTTAAAAAATTACACGAAATGAGTGAATCTAAATTGCTTTCTGCAAAACCTATGAAGTGGTTGGCAAAGAGGATACTGTTAGAGCTTAAGCCGTGACATCTCAAATTTTTATATACTACTCTTTATTCAAATACGTTTTTGATTCCAATTTTCTGATAGTATTTCTTTGATGGTCTAGCTCGCTTTGCTTCATACTTTCCTAAGTTCTGCATAGAGGATAAATTAATGTATTTCTAACTTTGATTCTAAAATCTCAAATTACTTTTTTAATCAACCGCATTACTTTTTCCATTCAATTAAGAAAACAATTGCGCTGTTGTAGTCATAAGTGAAACAGTTATACAATTTCTCTATTTTCAAAGCATACTTTTTCGTTTATCGCTAGGTTCTTTTGAAAAGTCCCCATTTCTCTATGTAATATACAACAGAAACGTAAATTGAATTTCAAAACACGGCCTCAATGCAATTATCCTACGTCTTTAAAATATTTTCCTCTGAAAACGCTTATTGTATGTGTAGTATTTTTTAACGAATGTCGTTCTTTTAGCTCCTCATGAATTTTAAATTAGAAGTTAATCGGTACACTGTCGTTGTTCAGTTAAAAGGAAAGTATCCCAATTTGTGTTAAGTTTCCAATTTCGCATCTATGTCTGTATCAATTGAACTCGTTCTCAATTGAATAGTCATGAAATCGAATTAAACTCTTCTATTGTGAGCGCGTCACGTTGCATCTCATTATTCCGTCGCAGCGGCTCGGGGCTAATTGAATAATGACGTCACCCTGCGAGTCGGGCGCTCAAAAGAAAGAGGGCTGCGAAATTTAATAACAAAAGCCAGTCATACCCCCACGGGCAGACCTGTCTTCGAAGCGCCGTCGGGACGTCACCTCCGGGACGTCAACGGGACATGACTGCCGTGGCGGACTGCGGTTTTGTCCGGATGTTTTTGTGAAATGACGAGCGGTTTGTGAAATGTAAAATTGGTTTGTCGGAAAGCTTTCATACGGTTCGCTTCTTGACACTAATTTAAGTAGGTCTCAGTCTCGAAGAAAATAAGCGTTTTTCTTGTTCAAAGTCTGACAAGGTGATTATGTTAAATTGCTTTCTAAAGCCCTTGAAATTAAAAACGAACTTCTTTTTGGCTTGCAGAAAGAAGCCAATTGATACGTATATATTAGGCAGAGATTTATTATATTTCAAATTTACTTCTTCCTGCGCTTTTCCTCAATTATAAAAATAACAAAATTATAAATTGAGATATTGTGTATTTATTTATCTTTTCTTGGTAGCTGTTTACTTAAAAATTAGCATTGTAGCTTTCTATATTTATTTAGAATTCTTTGTTATAAAGCAACAGAATACCCAATATCTACGTTACTTTAATAATTATTACTATAGTAAGTAATATTTAGAAAATTAAAAGGTTTCGCCAGCACGTATGCTTGTAAGCAAATTTTGGGCCATTTTCTAGGCTGTAACTTAGATAAGCAGGTTTTTAAACGCGTTATCATAACGAAAAATATCTTCAGATTTAAAAGTATGGTTTTCACCAGAATACTACTAATTTCTTAAAACGATTTTTCCGTTACGTATTGTATTCAAGATAAAATTACACCACTTCCACCAATGTCACGTTTCATATTTCCTACTATAATTTCTAGTAATGTTCTGCAGCACCGACATCTTACGTGCCGCTTCTTTACTTCCTTTTTAAAAGATAAAACAAAATGGATGTAATTTCTGATGTATTTCTTGTATTGCTTATTGAACGTACTGATAGTTTTTTATTTTTAATTCTTTAAGGTTCAGGAAATAACTATATTTTGATATAACAGATAGTTTTCTTACTTCCTGACTTTTTCAGTAACTTCCTGAAAAATACTGGAAGCACTTCAGTTAAAGCCTGAAATGGAAATCACATAATTGCTTAAAACTTAAAACATTTTATATTGCTACTGGATGTTGGCGGTTGTAGCCTATTGGAAATAACGAAATGACCAGCAGAATTAAAGAAATAATTAGATGAAATCAGAAGCAACGTTCATCTATGCATTGATATGAATTCATTACAGTACTTTAAAAGATTTATTAGTGCTTATAAAAGACAGAATTAGTCTGTATGGTTGTCTTGTACGTACTTATAGTCTGCAAAGTGTAGTGTTATAAATCTTAACTCATAAAGTGTAACATAACAAATTTTTCTTCTTGGAAGCAAAATAAAAGAAAGGGGACCAACCCAAGTTTATAAAAAGAGTGAAAAACAAAAGTATAACTACCTTCTGTATTAAAAGATGTCACTTTAAACAAGCACAATAGCTGAAAAGTCATTATCCTAAATATGGTGTGTCTGTGATTGCCCACATTTTAGTACCTTGAATTTTTCTGGAGAATCCATGTCGATTAGGTGACACTGATCGTTCGTACACTTGGTACGTCATAAACATGGGCCATTTTGTAATAATTAAAACAACTGTACAAAGTTCATCCTCTTCTGAATATTTGTCTAGGATTGGACAAAAGGTTCTGAAATTTTACGTAGACTTCGAATCACCAGAATTGAGATCTTGTCTTTTAAATGCAAATCTAGAAGATGTACCATACCCCAGATTATTATGGCTAAGTAACTGTCTGCAACCGTAGTCGGTGTTTGATGAACTGCCAGTCGTACTCTTAAAAATTTAAAATTCTCCGAATTTGGACTACTGACGTTGCAAACTGAAACTAAACACGGCCCAGTTACCAGCGTTCCTTGATTTTATATAAATAAAACTTTCAATATCCGCAAGATAACCATTCTACACTTTTCTGAAATATCTAATCAATCTAGTAATACAGTCAAATTAGGGCGAAAAAGGGGGTATCACGGAAAAATTCACAAAAGTTTTGATACTTTGTAGGGTTGTTGGGGGAGGTCGCCTGATGTATGAAAGATAATTATCCCTCTTTTTCCGTGAGCTCGCATAGTTAGAGGGAAAAATCTGTCAATTTTCTCACGTTTTTTAGTATTTTGTAAATATCTCGAAAAGTATATGTAAATCTCAGCAAAAGATACACTTCGTACACGATTAAAATAGACAAGATTTTCTATAAAATCAATTCTATTTTTTCCCTAGCGATAATTGTTTTTGAGACAATTGAGTTTGAAATTTGAGATGTTTTACGAACTGGTGCAAGAGACTGTCCTTGAACAATAGGTTACCTTTTAAAACTGTGACCATGGAACCTAATTCTGAATTATATTGTATTATCTGAGTTTGCAATTCGAAAGGGTAGTGGTATTTTTGGGTTCTTTAAAAATATTACTGTATTTGTTGTTTTCCTTCTTCAGATACAACAAATTGGAACGTTACTGTCTTGTTTCGTCGGAAAAAATCATCTAATTTAATTTTTTTATCTATAGTAACATTTCACATGCTAATTTGTTGTATCTAAAGAAGGGAAACAAGAAATATAGTAAAATGTTTAAGGTACCCAAAAGTACCACCCCTTTCAAATTGGAACTATACACAAAATTTTGAATACCCAGATATTATTCAGGATCAGGCTCCATGGTCATAGCTTTAAAAGATAGCGAATGTACAAGGACAGTCTCTTGCATCACTTCCTAAAACACCTCAAATCCCAAACTGAATTATCTCAAAATCAATCATGGCTAGCATAAGATAAATAAATCGATTTTGTAAGAAATCTTGTCTATTTTAATTTTGTACAGAGTGTATCTTCTGCGAAGATCAATATTTTCCGAGATATTTAGAAAAAACTAAAAAAGTGAAAAAATTGACAGATTTTGCCCTCTAACTACGCGAGCTTACCAAAAAAAAA
>VTPC01006180.1:21209-31924 GCA_011009095.1 Ignelater luminosus | reverse complement strand
TATAATATTTCTACTAGTCCTTTTAATGCTGAAGCATTCGTTTATCGCAGATAATTTTGCAACTCTGTTAACACAAAAGTTCTACTATTCATCACTAGGCTTCTGCACAAGCTAATGCACAAGATTCTGTCCTTCACTACAGGTACTTTTCTTTCCAGGGCATCCCACCCTTAAACGTGTTTTAAAAAGTGCCCCGAAAGTAATATAACAATAGGACAAGTTTAAGAGTAGGTTGTTGGGTCAAAGTAGGTCGATTGAGATCAACTTACAATAAGCAAAACTGCTTCCTTAAAAAACTTCTCTATTTTTACCATAATTCAAAAATTTTAAAAAATCTCTAGCTTTCCAAGAAAGTAATTTTGGTTGTTGCAAGTTGAACTTCATCGACCTGTTTTATTTTGACCCCAACAACCCACTCTTAAACGTTGTCCCATTGTTACATCCCACTATGCAAGAAACGTTACAACCAATTAATACAACTTCCTTATTTAACTAAAAAAGGTATTGGTGAGTCGAAATAACTTCTATTCAAGATGTTACCTATTGAAAGGTTCATGTAACATACTTTTTAGAAGTTGTTGCAACTTTCTAGACAGAATAGTTGTTACAACTTCTACATACGCCAAAAGAAGCTATGTTCTGGTGAGTCAGGGTTTTAATTTCCATATAACCTCTATTTAAAACGTTAAATATTGGGAGGTTCATGTAACACACATTTAGGAAGTCACCGTAACTTACTAAATAGGAAAGTTACTATAACTCCCATTTAGAGATTTTACAAGACGTTGAGTTATAGAGAACAGCAACTTGTACAAACTACAAATAAAGTAATAACATTTGCATAGTCAAATAACGTTATTTTTAAAGTAGTAAAGTAGTTAACAATTACTGATTGTATGAATCTGCTTTCAAATATTTGTATTATACCTGATAGGTATTCAAGATATGACTTTAAAATGTTAAATATTGTCCTAATAAAATCAATGAAATATGAACATAAAAGTTTTAAAAAATATCAAAAATATAATGAATTTTTAGAAAATGTTTTATTTTAAAAATGACACAACTAAATTTAATGCCAAATCTAATTTATAAATCTAGTACATTTAGTAAAATGCGAAACAGTTTTAGATAATTATAATTACTGTGCAAAATGGTTTGCTGGTACACATAAATACGTAAAGGTTTTTCTAATAAAAACATCACTTTATTACTTTTAATAGTAAAGTTCTGATTATAATTAATTTTCAGTATTAAATCTAAAGTTGGAGGAGGGACTATTTGACAAATAGGAAACATATTTTTATAAATATGCATTACCCATTTTGCTACATAGTTACCCATTACAACAAAAAACTCTGTAAAGGAAAAATAACCCAACAATTAGAATTTCGCTTTGCTTTTGTTAGGTTCACTATTGTTTTTTACTGAGATAAAATGCATCGGTTAGATTATTCTTTTTTTAAATTGGTCTTATCATCCACTATTATAAAGTATAATTTAACCTGAAGTTCCACAAAGTAAGTGTCACTAAAATAAAAAATATTGTGAAAATACACGCCAAAATATAAATTATTATACAGTGTGTATATAACGTAAGGAATAACGTCAATTTTAATTTTTTTTCCTCCGGATTTTATGAACGTTAATTAATAATAATAATAATACCACATGTGGTATCTAAAATCAGTAGTTTTAGAGATATGGAGGATTTGACGAAAATAATTAAACTTGAAATTTTAATGTCTTAATTGTCTGGTGCACCACTTCGTGTTAGAGAATACCTAGATGAAGTCTTTCCTAATAAATGGATAGGAAGACGTGGTCCAATGGAATAGCCGACTAGATCTCCTGATCTCACCCTACTTAATTTTTTTCTATTGGGGTATTTAAAATCAAAACCTCAAGATTTTGAGTAATACACACATGATTTTAAATACCCCCCAAAAAACGTCAAGTGGGGTGAAATCAGGAGATCTAGGTGGCGATTCCACTGGACCAGAAAATTAATACTACTTACGGCTGAAAAAGTTTAAATCAAAAGAGACCTATAGTAAGCGTTCCAGAAGCGTGCAAAAGAGCTCATATCAGCACTTCAATCAACACGCTTTTGTGCTTGCTCAAACCAAACCCCGACATATATGAATGCGTAACGTCATAGTCCGAAACAGTGTATTGTTTTTTATTTAAAAACAGCAAAAAACGCCTTCTGGAACTTTTCTATATAACAAGGCAGTGCAATACTGTAGAGTCCGTCAGTTTTGTATTCTACAGACAGAAATTCATTATGAAAAGTTAATAATTAAACTTTCTATTTTCTTGTCTAAGGACTATGCACGAAAAAACTGACCTCTAAAAGTACTAGAGATATGACAGTAGTGTTAATCATTTGAACTTAAAATCTACTGTATTTGACAACTTATAGCCAGATTCACCAAAAGGGTTTTATCTTAGAACATTGATTACACAACAGAAAAAGTTAGGTATATTTATGTAAACGTCAGTAAAACCAGACTAAGGACCCAGTTTTCAAATAACACTCTTTTAATAATTTTGGCCATACACTGGAGTCCAGAGAATTAAGACCACCCATATTGTTTAGTTATAAATTAGTAATTTGACATTTGAAAATTAATTATTTTATTTTCGTTTATTTTCATCATGATATTCTCCCAAAAGCAAAAAAAGTTCGTAATTGAATTTTACTTCCGAAATGACGTTCGCGTAAATTGTGAATGGACCTACAATACACGGGCAAATATACATGGTGAGGAATTGTGTCCAGTTGTTCCAGGAAACGGAAAGCGTGCATCGCAAGAATAGTAGTAGACCAACCAAAACATTGAAAATGTCGAGGTACGTACGTACACCAATAACTCCATTAAAAAGACTATCTTAGGAAGTTGGATTGTCTTGATAAACTTGCAGAACAATAGTAAAAGAAAATCTTTACCCATTTCCATATAAAATGCAGTCTTATCATGAACTATTGTCTGCAAATTTTAATAGACATATTTTATACTGTAGGAGGTTTACAAACACATGGCAAATGACAATAATCTTTTGGACCTGATTTTCTTCTCCGACGAGACCTGCTTCTACTTGTTGAGATACTTTAATTCCCAAACGATAGGATTGTAGGGTTCAGAAGATTTGTATATTTTTCAAAAGACTGTACTCGTTACAAATTGGAGTATGGATTGCTGTATCTCGTGGACGTTTGATTGGCCCCATATTTTTTAAGACATCTGTGAATGCATGCGACAATAAATTATGTGCGGCAGTTCTTTGGATAACGGCTTATTATTCTGCGTTGTAATCCTGAATTCCCATCAAGGTCGCGGGATTTAGCTGTTCTGGACTATTCTATTTTCTCCTTCTTGAAAAACAGGATTTTCAAAAATGCTATACCAACATTACCTGAATTAAGACACCGTAGTGCTGAAGAATGTGCCCATATTACACTAGTAATGCTCCACAGCCCGTTTGAAAATATGCGGCGGCAAATTTGTGTTTGCAAGGAGATTGGGTTCATTTTCAACATTTGTTGTAGTGGTCAATTGTTATAATTTGCAGTTATAAAGTAAACTAGGTCACATAACCAGGTTTGTCAGAAATCTGATGGTTATAATTTTTCTTATTTTCAACTCAGGCAAACGTTGCGTTGTCAGCTTGAAAATATGTCCATAGCCACATTTTACCTAAAATATTTTCGCTCGTACGGTATTTATTAACACATAATACAAAACAATTTGGTCTTGTTGTCTTGTATTGTGTATTAATAAATATTTGTGTTCAAATTTAATCAGTACTTTTTGATGTTTAAAAAGTATACTCGTAGATGGTCTCAAACTTTTAAATCCCAGTTTTGAAATAAAACAGATTCCAAGTTGAGACATTACTTTTGTAATTCTGATACTTTTACAGATCGATTTATTTTTTCGTATAAAGTTCTTATTTCCGCCTTTTCTTAAAATTAATCTAAATCGTACCAGTTTCTCTTTTGATAATTGATTGGATTTTGTTAAAACCAAAAAATTATTGTTAGTAGATTCTTGAAAACTGTGCAAGTGCTACACATTTTTGTATAGCTTAACCAAATTGTCAATAGTAAGAAGGAACACAAAAATGCAAAGAACGCTGCATTGCCACCTAACACTTTAATTCACATAATAATGCTACCTTTCTATTGTATTGACCATTATCGCAGAAGCCCTGCATAGAGAACTTACACCTAGTGACTATAAATCTGATGTGTTCAATAATAATGAATTACTAAGCATCAGTGGCGGCTCGTGACAATTATATTTGGGGGGCTCTTAATTTCTAACAAAATATATATACAACGTAGTAAAATAATATAAAAGACTCGCCTGTATTTCATCGATGGTTTAGTCTAAATAAAACGATGATTTTTGATAACACAAAAAAAGTTATATGCTCAAACGAAAACATATTTATATATGAACATATGTAACACAATAAATGCACAAAAAATTTAAAATAAACAGAAAAAATATAGCAAATAAAATAAAGAGAAAAACTTATTGTTTGTAGGTAAAATCTAATCTTCTATTTTTTTGGGATATAAACTGCTCTATCACTCGATCGTCAAAACTCTTTATGCCATGTATTAAGTTGTTATTCACAGACATCATCGCTAACGCATTAAGACGCTCTTTGTTCATCATATTTCTTAAATATGTTTTTATTCTTTTAAGAGTGGAAAAACATCGTTCTGATTCAGCAGTAGACATAGGAGTTGTCAAAATAATTTTTAATAATTTAGCAGTTTCACTGAATGTTTCATTTAAACCGTTTTTAGACAGCCAAGAGAGCATGTTTAAGCCGCCCTCAATATTTTTACAATCTCTCCTTGAATAAAGTAGTTCTAGCTCAGTCTTTAATCTGTCTCTTTGTAACATTGGATAATACGCAGTGACTGACTTGAGAGTCGATGTTGGAAAACTTTTAGAATACCGAAGAAAATTATCTCTGTTTACTAAAGAGGCAGCATCTAAATGACCCCTGTATGATAGTCTTTCTTTGAGTTGAACAATTATTGTGTCGCATACTTCTTTTGCAATTATGAAATTTTTATTTTCAGAAATATTTTTTCTTCGTTGATTCTCAGTACTAGACATTTGCAGCTCTATCTCATTCGAAATCTCATCGCTTGAATTTCTTATAGATGTTATTATCTCTTCGAATTTCTGCAAATTTTTTAAAAGTTCAATGCTATCTTTATCTCTGGTTTGAAATTGATTAAATAATATGTCTACATGTGGAAAGATTTTGTGAAATAAAGTAAGCCAAAATATAAAACTTGGATCTTCGAGAATTTTTCGTAAGATGCAAGCCTCTTTACAAGTAACAGTTTTATTGCATTTTTCCTCTAATTCTTCGAAACATTTGATCAACTTTTCTCGATTTTCGAAAACGGCGCTTACTGTACGAATGTTATAATTCCAACAGGTGACAGCAACCCTAGGCAATTTTCGATTTACAATTTCTTCTAATACGTCACATCTGTGAAAAGAACTTGAAAAGAAACTAAGAATTGCAGATAAATTTTAAAAAAAAATTTTCACTTTGGCATTTGGACTTGCTGCTTTTTGCATAATTAAATTTAATTGATGGGCATAACAATGCACGAAATGAGCGTATTTATATTTATCTTTTATTTTTGTCTGGACGCCACCGGAAGCACCGCTCATAACATTCGCACCGTCATATGTTTGAGCAATCAGCTTACCAGGCGAATTTGGTATCAACATGTTTAATTCGTGCTCTAAGCCATCAGCTGATATATCGACGATTCTTAAAACAGTCCAAAACCTCTCGTAAATAATTCCATTGTGTAAATACCATTTGACACTGATTTGAAATATCTGTTGTTTCATCACACTGAATTGCTAAAAACTCACTTTCATTAATTTGTTCTTTAATGTCTTGACGACACACTGCAAGCATACACTCCAGAATTTCATTTTGTATAATTTTGGAAGTACCTTTAAAAACTGTTGCATTACTTAAATGTTCTTTTAAATTTTCATCCAGTTCTGACGAAAACTCTACTAATTCTCGAAAAACTCCACGATTTTTAAGGCCTCTTTTTCATCGTGTCCTCTTAATGCTAATTCTAACACTCCACAAAATTTTATGCAATTTATTAATCGTTTTAATATATACCTATTTTTTGTTACCTGTTCGTTATGTTTAATTATATTTTGCCTATAAACTGAATTTAACTGAGTTGCAATATTTACGGAGCCTAATAAAGCTAATTCCGTACAACATTTCATGTGATTTGCGGAAATTTCGTGTTTTCTTGCTCTCTGATTTAAATGTTTGAGATCTTGAAACCCCGTTACTGACCATGTTTTGTCCATTCCATCAGAATAAAATACAAGGCATGGAAAACAATACAGAGCATTAAGCGTAGCACATCCAGAAATACATTTAAATTTGTTATAAATGTCCTTAGAAAAATGCCTTGTAAAAGTACAAGTTCCTACTTTATCTGGTTGATTAAGATTTAATACCGGTGTAGGTCTTCCCAGCTCTTTAATTTTTAGTTTTTCTTCTAACGAAAGTGTCTTAAAATTAATTTTGAGGATATCGTTTATTTTATTCTCTGTTACTTTTATGTAGAATAGAATACACAACAATCACACACGCTTTAAGTTGCTACTGCGCGAAAAGAGAAAGATTACTCAACACGCAGCATTGAGGCTCACAAAACGAGAGCCCCTTGTCAGCATAACGTTACGGTCGGCTTACAATCGCTTCGGATTCGTTTTTCCTTATGGAGATTCCCATACCACACGAGGGCTTTACTTTAATGTGCCCACGTGCATTAGTATTATTTACTAACGCAGTATTATGTTGTCAGATACGAATATTAGAGTAGAAAAAACATAATTTATTTAAAAGATACATATTTTTCAATCATATAAGGAAGTTGTTTTGTCTGATGGAAATGGCTGGGAGGCTCGAGCCCCTGAGTCCTTATGGACGGACCGCCACTGCTAAGCATACTAATTGAAAATCTAGATTATAACAGTTTCCTAGTATTTCTGTTAAAGGCAGTTTAAGAATTTAAAAAAATTAGTAGTAACTGGAAATGTTAGTTAAAACAGTTAGTCGTATTGCTGACAGCAGTCTTATTTTTAGACACTGATAATAATGTAAAAGTTGTGAGCGTCTATAATATGGATACATTGAAATTAGACAAAAAGCTTTGTATAACGCCCAGTTGATTTTGATAACACAGAATAATCGGTTTTTAATAACATAACGTTTCCTTTTGTTTTAAAAATAAATTTTGTTAAAACAAATTATTTTATTATTTTTATATTGTAAGCTACGAATTAGATTTCCTTTGATTTGATTTTTATTTTTGAACTGAGCTTGTACTAGATATTGTGTTAAGCGTTTGAAAATGAAATAATTTTATTTGTTCTTCTTTCTAACAAATATTTATCATTTATTTAAAAAAATTTTAATCTTATACGTTGATAAAATCACGATATTATCATCTTGACGTGAAAAATGGTTTTATTACTTGGTTTTATAAAATTATGCGAAACATTATCATTAGAAACTAATTGAAATGAGTTATTCCATAGTATCATAATTAAGTAGGCGTTCGGAAAATCGCGTTTGGCCTCTGTTTTAGGATGAAATATAAAAATTATTATTAAGATATTTTTTAATGTTCTCTGGTAAATTATCTGAAACTTTTTTGTCGACATTTTTTTTATTCTAATTTGCCATGTAGCGGAACTTTCAAATAAATGAATATTTTTTTTGCATAAAAACATCTATAAGTTAATATTAAAAACGATTTTCTATTCTAAAAATATACTTTGTAGCTGTTACGGTTTACGAAATCCCTTGAGAATATCAGATATAATTTATGTATTTGCTATTAGTCAAGTGTCATTTCTGTCTAGATTATATTCATCTCACTAATTTTATTTTTATAAAACAATAAAATTAGTTTTGCTACAATTCTAACCCTAAAAAGTTTCATTTTTAAGACATATCAAATAAATTTGTTTGATTCATTCCACCTCTATCAATCAACGTAGTAACATTAATAGTAGCAGTTCTCGCCTTCACCCTCCCCACAGAAAAAAAGAAACAAAAATAAAAAATATATTCAAAGAACATGCGACGCACACCTGCGTGCTCAGTAAGAATAATAGTTTTGATGTACGTTAGAAAAACACACGCAAGTCCTCCCTCGAAGTAAACACAATACTATGAACGAACTATACACAAAGAAATGCTAATTGAACGCATAAATTCATTTGGGTAAACTTTGCATGTGAAGAATGATAAAGTATCCAAACTGTTTTCGACACGATAGTTCGCATGGGAGGGTAAACAACTTCCGATTTTTTTTAGAAGATACTTCTAAATACAAAATTAATTAGGTATTTAATTACAAAAATAGAATCAATTTCAGTTTTCTTATTATAATTCTTTCTACAGTAAACATTTTAAGCTCTGTTGAATTCCTGAAAATAGCAAAAATGAAAACTAATAGGAAATGCAATTTTGAGCAGAATATATTGTTGCAAGTTAGGCGTGGCGTCGTAACATTTACAGTTTTACAATTTAAATTTAAATCTAGGTCACGTCATATTATAATGTCAAAACATCAGTCTTGCTGCCTTATTAACATCAGAGTTGTGAATTAATTGATTATTGAAAAAATGCCAACATCGTAAATGACACAAAATGCACGCACTTTTGAGCTTTTATTAATCATCTATAATAAACCGATCTAAATACATGAGAAAAGAATTTCAATTTCCATTTTTACACTGCTGAAACTCATCAATTTACGCATAGTTTTTAAAATATATGTCTACAATTTTTATCTCTATGTAACTACTTAAACATTCTTCCATCACATAATGTATTTTGTTAGTCTTCTTTTATTGTTTTTTTTAAAGGATAAAATAATTCTTGGGAGTTATTCAAAGAACTTTTTATTGAATTAACAAAATCTCGTAAAGATTAAGTAAAGTTAAATAAAAGCATAAGAATATTTGATGACATATAGATCACATTATAGCTTATACGATCAGCTGCAGGTTCTATCATCTATCTGACAGTACATTACCCTTCTTGCTTTGACTTACAATTAGATTTGTTTCTAAGATTGACCATTGAAGTAGACTAGAATTCTATCAGTAATTTCATATGTGAAAAAAAGGAAAAGTTCTGCAAAATTAAGACTGAAGAAACAATCCAATACCTAACGTAAAAATAAAGCAATCAAAACACGCAACAGAATTACATTTTTACACTCCACCTTCATTGTTTTGTTAAAATATACGCAGGAAAACCTTCGTTTTATGTGCATTTATTAGTGGAAAAAAGGTCAACCTTACAAAACATTGACATTTAGTTTAAACTTACAAATAGAGCTGTTTTGTGAATTCTTGACTTTGCCTTTAATACGTATAAATAACGCAACTTTCATCCTTTAATATGCAATATTAGATAGAAAAACATTAATAATCACGACGTTTTAATGAACATCACAATAAGTAGTACTTAAAAGTATGAACACTAACACTTGCAATAAAAAACATGCTACTTGACATCACCAAGAACAAACATACTTTTTGGCATTTGAACAATCGTGAAACCATTTTCAGAACTGTTCTGTAGAGTTGATAATGGAATTACTGAATTGTTTCACTTGCTAGTATAAATATGCTTGCTTTATGGTTGTGTTACAACTTGTCGAAGGCCGCCGCAGTTGTCTCGATTTACGAGGTCGGTTCAGTAAGTACCCGTGTTTGACGACAGAAGGCGTTCCTGATGGAAGTTGGTGTTATCATCGTGTGCTGTCGTCTATCAAACGACGGTATAACAAATTGCAGACTGATTGATAGGTTAGTTTGGATTTGACAGCCATTTGAGTAAGACGTGTTTCGTGATTTTAGCTAAGATGGAAAAAGAGCAGTATCGTTCGGTAATTCGCTTTCTGTTTTTTGATGGGAAAAAATGCTAGGAGATAAAAGCAAAGTTGGATGCTGTTTATGGGGACACTTCGCCATCTATGACCACAGTTAGATATTGGTTCAACGAATTTAAACGTGGGCAAACATCCGTTTTTGATGAGGAGTGACCAGGACGCCCCTGCAGACGTGGTTACCGAGGAAATCATTCAAAAAGTCCACGACATGATTCTCGCTGATCGACGAACGAAAGTGCGTGAAGTAGCAGAGGCCGTAGGTGTGTCGACCGGAACGGCAATTAATATTTTACATGAGAAGTTGGCGATGAAAAAATTGTTGGCGCGATGGGTGCCGCGATTGCTAACGGTGGACAACAAGCGGATGCGGCTGTTAACTTCGAAGCAGTGTTTGGAGCAATTTAAGCGAAGGATCGAGTTGTCGCCGTTGATGAAATCTGGATTCATCATTACACACCAGAAACTAAGCAACAATCAAAACAATGGATTTCTCCCGGTGAATCTGCTCCAAAGAAGGCGAAGATGGTTCCATCGGCCGGAAAGGTCATGGCGACGATTTTTTGGGATGCAAACGGCGTCATCATCATGGATTTTGTAGAAAAAGGATGAACGATCACTGGACAATACTACAGTGAGTTATTAGACAGCTTCGACAAAAAATTGAAGGAGACACGGCCGCATTTGGCGAAAAAAGAAGGTGCTGTTTCACCAC
>VTPC01006180.1:0-18017 GCA_011009095.1 Ignelater luminosus | reverse complement strand
TTTTTTATACTTAATTAATACCAAGTTTTTAATAGATTGTGCTTGAACTTGATTTTCTTATGGTGGATCAAATTTGTACAGTTTTAGAGTTTTCGGGCAATTCTTATTTCTGTTTTTTAAGTTGAATTTTACCTTAGACTTGGTTTTGGCCGTAACGGATCATTGATGTGAGTATGGTAAAAAGTTAAAGAAAAACCTACCCAAACAGTTTGTCGCTTAATCGGGAAAATATTTTTTACTTGAGTTGTATCTCGCAAAGTGAATCAAGTTTATAAGCCAGATCTACGAGCAAAAAGATACAAGAAGTACAGTGATGACATCATGCAACAAGTCCATAATACAAGTTAAAGAGGATCGAGCATCAAGCAACCATCTAGGGGTCTTTAAATTCCAGATTCAATGCTTCAAAGGCATTTAAAAAATAGAAATATTAAGAAGCATGGCGGATAAACTGCTCTTTCGAGTCGAGAGGAGACTGCAGTTAGATTCAAAACCTAAATGACTTTTGTATAATAATAGAAGGTTCGTTATACGCCTTGGGAAAGTTAATACCAAAATCTAAACACAACATACCGGAGTACGACTTTGGAGAATTTTTTGTGCTGTGCCATAAAAGAAAAGCTTGCAGAAAGGTTCTTCCAAAACATGAAACGGTGCAGGTAGGGTAGGTGATTCCCTTTATATTATAAATAACGTCTTTGATGACTTAAAGAAAAATATTGTTAGAATATTCCCCAGTAGCATCATTAACTATGATAAAACTAATCTGAGTAGTGACCCAAGGTAATCTAAACTAATTACTAAAATTGATTGTAAATACCCCAAAAGGGTACTGAACAGAACTAAATCGACTAGTTTGGTTATGTGGGCTGTTTCTAATAATGAAAGTACGCTATCCTGATATGTCGTACGTAGATTCAAAATTTATTCAAAGAAAGGGCTTCTAACGGTACCGGATTTAATTGTAACGAGAGTGTGTAGTCTGATTCTATTATTTTTGATGATTGGATTAAAGTCCTTGCTAGTTTATTGTTCCTGAGAAGACTTCACAGTGAAAGATTACTGATCGGTGACAACTTCTCATCAGATTGATTCTATATGAAGTTGTGCAAAGGTGAAAATATTTCATTTGTTATTTAATTCGATTCTTCAGAAAACACAACTACATATATGCAAACACAATAAATGATCTACTTAAAAGGTCATTCTTTAAGGTTATGCTAGAAATGAGGTGAGACAAAATCAAAAAATTAAATAAAAAAAGGTAGTTTTTGAATAGAGTGTCTGCATAGACAAAGGAAGTAAATAAAATGAAAAACATGAGGAGTAAGAGGATGTGCTAAACTCAACGGTAGCCAACCACCATAAATTGCCATCCAAAAACTAGCAATGTTTTCTAATGAGTATACCAACAGATGGTATTAACTACGCTTTGAAGGTGACTAATAGTGCCTAGGTCTAGTTAAAATTAAGTTTTTAAGTGCCTTTCTACATTGCAAAAATGTTTTGCAGTTTTACTTCTATTATGAACCATAAAGAAGTTAATAAAGGCAAGAAAGGCAAAATAAATACCTGTTTAGAAGAAATCTTATTTCAACATTGCATGCTGTTACTAAGCTAACGAGGATAACCTTTAGCATTAAATTCTTAACTGAATTGATTTTAAGATAACTTTATTTTAACGCTACATCATGCAAAAGAAAAGAGAAACATTTTTTTGCTGAATAAGGCATAGTTTTGAAAAACTACAATATTAGGTATTTCTACAGTGGTGTAATATTTCAAAGTAGATAGACAAGTCTACATCTGATAGGATTATTAACCACAAGTTTGCAAACTAGCAAACACATTACAATAACAATTAATGTGAAATTTCATTCTAGACGCACTGTATAATGGAAAAGACTGATCGCAAAAGAAAGATACTGGCAAAGGAATTTTAATAATAATTGAAACTTTTAAATTTATTTCTTATGGCACAAACGAGTTCATTTCTGCAAAATACAATTTTGCTAAAAATTAAATTTTAAAGTTAACTCTAATTTACTGTGATTACAGTATTAGAAATTTTATTGAAAAATTGCAAGAATCCCTGGTCCTATGTAACAGACCATTGAACGTAAATTTCTTGGTAACGAGTGATCCATAAAATTTGCACTTTTAATTGGCTATGAACAGAGTGACTTAAGTCCTCATTCGAGCCATACTTTTATCAGTAGTTAAAACAAATAGATCTAATGGGAACTACGGTTATTTATTGGATGTATAGACTGTACGAAATTTGGAAATTAATTTTGAAATATCCCTGGTTACCATTAGTTCTTCTATCATTCCTAAAGTAGCTTCCAATCATAAAACGTCTATATTCTTGGGTGAAAACCATGTTTATCCAATAGTACAAGAGCCACTGACAGAAAAAAAGACCTAAATCCTAACTTTCTGGCGTTGTTACACATCGACGCAAAAAGATATCTTGGTACTCTGGTGAAAACTTTAACAAGCTAAGTGTGGGTTTGCGCTCGTAGTGGAAATTATAAGAAAGTCTAGTTTTTCCACGTAATTTCCACTACGAGCGCATGCTCACACCTAGCTCGTTGAAAGTTTCACCAGAGTACTTAGATACCTTTCTGTGTCGATGTGTAACAACGCCAGAAAGTTAGGATTTAAGTCTTCTTTTTCTGTCAGTGGCTCTTGCACTAAAAAAGCTATTTTAAGTTTTTAAAGTAACAGCAAACAGAACCTAGCATACAAACAATTTTGATATTTGTCATTCCATATTTTAATAATTTGACATAATGGACTGTCTAGCTTTCTCGTTCATGACCAACTGAAGAAATAAATTTTGTGAATCACTTGTTATAGCAGATCCCGGACTCAGGACTCACCGTTAATTAGTCCAGGGTATAGATACATACTTGCTTGCAAAAGGTTATGTAGTTCTAATCTTTGGATATGTTGTTTATATCAGTACTCTAGTGAAAAACCCAAGTTTTCGACCTCGTCGCCCCTGTGCGGGCGCCGTGGGGCCCCAAAAACCATCAAAATTCCTGACTTTTTTCAGTTTCTTGATAATATCCTTTTACCAAAGCAATACAGAGGAAAACGTTTTAATTAAAAGTTGTAGAGCATTAAATTTGCTACAACTTTTGTATGCAAACTGTTTTTAAAAAAGGATTAGGTAGATAGTTACGCTTAATCAAAGTTAGCCATTTTTCGTAAAAATGATACGTTTTTATGATTTTTGATTTTTTAAAACGGTTTTATTAGTAATTATTAATAACTAATTAATTAATTATTAATAATAATATCATTTATTACTATTTAATTTATTATTATTGATAATAATAATAATAATAAAATGTTAATTACACATAAATAAATTTATATAAATCAAGGTATTAATCATGAAACCAGATGGGCAATTGAAATAGCAACATCAAAATAAAAAGATGACGGAGCCGACCTAATACCAGTCGAAGACATTGATTTGCTACTTTTTTTGACAAGTTTGGCTCAACATCTCCCCATTTTTTTTCAAAAACCTGAAAGAGGTAATAGTCCTGAAACATTGTTCATCCTACAAATACTCAGTACCTAAAAATCTCCTTGTTCTTCACGCTTTGAGTTGGTGTAACACCACGTCTTCCCTGTTTGGTTTTGAAAAAACCAAATCCTCCACTCTGTTCCAGAAAAAAGCCAGCATTAGATGAACTTGCAACCATCATCAGGAATCCTGATGCCAGTGTTTCAACCATCTCTGAGGCAAAGAAACGTATACTCCTTCATCTTTATGGTTGTGACAAGGCAACAACGTTAGGTACTTTGCGTTGTCAGCTCTTCTCCAAATCTGCCACTGGCAGCAAGTTCAATCTTGCAAAGTTGCCACCGATACAGGATGCTACTATGTATTATGTCTTCTGCACGTGTCACCAAGTCCAGACATAGATGAGCGAAACGAAAAACCCTCTGGACTGGGGGTGGAGGAAGGGCAGTAAAGGACTTGTTCCTATTAAAACCGCCAGAGATCCAGTTCCTCAGTCAATCCTGACTTTTATTTCCTGCCACAAGTTTACCCAGAGCAGTGTTTACAAATGATAGAGCACATGAGTCCGGCCTTCCTACAGCCGCAAGCCTTAGTGCATCCTTTCTCTCAGTGGCAGGAAATGATTAATTAATTTAATTAATTATTAATAATTACTAATAAAACTGTTTTAAAAAAATCAAAAATCTCAAAAAAGTATCATGTTTACAAAAAATTGATAACTTTGATGAGGCATAACTATTTACCTAATCATTTTAACGATTAGAGCACCGATAAACACAACTTCCAAAAATTAGAACTAAATAACCTTATGCAAGCAAAGGCCCCTTTTTCAGTCTCTATTCCCTGGACTAAATAGTTTAATTTCTTTTTTCTAGAAGATTTCTGAGAGGGGACTCAGAATTCAATTAAGTTGTTATTGAAATACCTATTAACATATCTAAACCAAAATAACAGAACAAAACTGATATATTAACATTTTGTTTTAAAGAATTTTGAAGAAATCAAATAGTTCTAACAATGGAATTAATAAAGGAATTTAAACCAGTTTCGAAACGGCATTTCTTATAAAAAATGTGTACGTCGCCTGGCCTCTTGCTTTTAAGCCATAAAGACTTTAATTCTTGAATATTTTTAAGATTCACATTTTCAGACAGAACGCGTACCGCCAAAATATCTTTAAAAACACAAAATGCAAGAAGAATTAAAAAATAAAATAAACGCATTTAATGACAAACAATAATATTATTCAGTACATTAAAATGTTACTAAACTAAAAGGTTTCTAGCAAAACAGCGTTGTGTTAAATTAACTTCTCCAACTCACAATTACGTTTTTATTTACCCCACTTGCAATTCTTGTGGTTTTCCCAACAACGATGATGATAAATTAGCCTACAACCACTATAAATTCAAACGTCAAAAATCAACAAAATCGTTGGTTCTCCTTAAAGATTTACATTAAGAAGATGTGTCTTATAATTAGTTAATCAATTTTTATTATTTTAATTCTTTGTTGATTTCTTAATAATTCTTCAATTTAATGTATGAGTTCATACTAGTAGTTTACAGCAAAAACAAAAATGAAACAACACAAATAATTAAGCTAAAATTAAAGCCAGAATTAAGCTACATAAGCTACCTTCGGTATTAAAAATTAAATCTTTTACCAACGAGCTCAAGGCGCTTGGAAAGAAGAAAATAGAGGCAAGGGAAATTATACCAACACGCATTTCTTAAAATATTTAATGGTCAAAGGTAAATTTGAAGATTATACTACAACGAGAAAATTGGATTTTTACTACGAGGAAAATGTAGCTATAGAAATAATAAATTTGTAGGACCAGCAAATTATGCTATCTAAAATTGTCTATAAGGAGACTTCCGTCAGTATTGTATTTTTCGAGTTGATAGAAATAAAATATCTTATCTTACTTAATTACCATTTGCGACGGTTTTAATACAATTTAAAGGAACATGCATATCGTTGTTGTTGATTTCGATTTCTAAGTATCCAGCAAGATCACTTAATCCGGTGTTTTCCACAATTCTTTTCATGTCCGCTAAATTAGTAGGTAAACATTCTTTGGCAACCATATTGTGTTTTACAGGATCAACACAATTTGGATCAGACTTTGAATCGCAGATGTAACATTTTGGACTGCATTCGCCTAAAACAAAATTTTTAGATTGCAGAAATTTTCACACAACTATAAAACGACATTTTAATGTGTCTAACTGCCCAAATATTAACATAATTTAATAATTGGATCGTTTTATTAAAGTGTCACCATCTAAAAATAGCTCAACAGCAAACCAAAATTTATTCCAAAACAAGCCTAAAATTTTTACTGCATTTTACAACCTATTTAATTAGTACTGTTGTGGAAAAAAAGTTTCTTTGTTGTTTATAATATTGAAGGTATTTCTACTTACCAAAATTAATTACAGCAAACAATGATAAGATTTTCAGGAAACACACAATTTTATTCATATTTACTTTTTGAATTTAAATTCAAACTAAAAAGAAAAACGTTACACTAAAATTTTGATTTTTACTGTAAAAATTGATCCCTAAAAAGCACAGTTTTTTCAATAGTTATCTTTTATTAATTTATACTTCTGATACGCAGAAGAGCAACCCAGTAAACAAATAATGTTGAACTATGCAAGCAACGCCGCGAATTCTGAAAGTGACTACAGAAACGGCGCCAAGCTTTCTGACGCCAAGCAACTATTACAGCTTTCAAAGTGGGGGTGGGATGAAGCCTTTTAACATTTATGCAAGACCGGCTTTATAAAACTTTGTCGGGGTTTTAAATTTAAAAAAGTTAGCTTCGAAACAATTAGGAATGTACAATTATTAGATTAATTAACGCAAATCAATTTAAATGTTTAACATGCTAGAGAGATACTTGCAGTATTCAATGTTAATCATAACTTGCTACAAAGAGCATCCAAGTTTAGAAGCATTTTATTTGTTTATATTTTTAATCTTTAATTCAATTGTTGTAGTAAAGACATTTTATGTATTCATACAAAGTACGTCCCAGTGAAAACTTCTAGACCAACGGTATGATCAAGCAAGCCTGCCCTATTCTTCTCTTCAATCTTTTCATCATTTGGAATTTGTAACTTTGAATTTCATTTCCATATTTCTCAAATGCAATACACACATACTACAACTAAATTCTTTTCAAATAAGTAAATGTTATTTGCTTTTGCTGTTCTTCTAACTTCAACTATTTTTTCATTTGTTTATAGTTTATTTGCTTTCTTCACATTTCTTTTAAAATCTTACTTTTATTACTGTATAACAGTAAACATTCTTCTAGTAATTGCACTTATCTTTGAAAACAAAAAAAATCAAAGTGAGTAAATAGACGATAGTAGATAAAAGAAACAAAATTTAGATTTTCGGTTTTGAGAAAATTTGGACTTGAATTGAAATCTCAATTATTAGTTTTCGAAAACAAGATTTAAAGGTTCACAATATTATAAAGTGATACTTATCATATCTTCTCCTAAATCTGCCAGGATGGATCAGATAGTTCAGAGAAGTCTTAGAACAAACAATTAGAAATGATTAAACTACTAGATTTAGACCGCATATTTACCAATGTTACATTTTGGTTGTAAAAAACACTAGGATTAGGAAGAGATCGAAATATTAAGGACGGTACCATTTGAGGAAATAAAACTTGATAAATCATAATTTATGAAATATTCTGTATAGTCAATAAGAACAGTTGTACATATTATATTATCCTTTTGCTAAGCACACCATTTAGTTTTCCTGACGTTTTATACATCTAGGACCAAAAACTTTTTCTGGCGCTTGCAATATACTATGTAGCCATGCTTTTTCGACAAAAGTAAATCTAAAGAAATTTTGACTTTTCTCCAGATACAGGATGTTAAATACTAAAAGATCTGAACCTTTCGGATATCTCAAAGTTGATATAATGTTTCTGAGAAATTGCTATTGTGAAAGTTGTTTATAGATTTCTCAAAATAAAGTGTTACGGCACTGAAAAGTAAATAAATGAAAAGTTGACTAGAATTTACGTTGTTCTTATAGTTTTAGTGGTTTCTTCAGAAAAACCAGATTTTACAAAACCTTCAGAACTCTGTGCTGCATGTTATTACCCTTCATTCTTTCAATATCTTGAAATCACTTGAGCAATCAAAATTATTTACTACTTATACGATTTCTGCTATTTTTAAGATTTCTAAAACACTTAGCTTCAAAATGATGTACAGTTTAGCATCTATCAGAAATGCCAATTAGAAAAAACTGCTAGCTGTTTTGAATAATCTTGAAGATTATAGTCTGAACAACTAAAACTGGAGATGATTTCACATCAAATGAACGTTGAACGTTGAACTTATTGGTTTGCGGCATACCGAGGCGTGGCCTCACAATACCTTCATCTGGAGTATGATAAACGGAATTGATGGTTGATTGCCTGCCTCCAGGGCAGCGCGCCATTTGGTTGGCGGCGGTTGCCTAGGCCACGAGTGCGGCCATGATGTCCTGAAGTAACGTGGCTGCCGCGGTCAGCATCTCTGCGAGACCGGGCGCCTCGCAGAGTTTCTGGCCGAAGTTCTTCAACGCTTGGATCAGAGTAGTGAGATCCAGGCGGCCTAGGAGGGCCAGCCAGCTTGAAATGCCGGTGACCTTGACTGGCGGCGCTGGATTTGTGGCCTCACGAGGAGCGGGGCTGCTGGAATCCCTTGGCTGAGGTGTGGGCGGTCGCGGTGGTTGACGACCTCGGTTTGAGGCACTGCTGGTGGGTGCCTGGTCGGTTGGTGGTCTCGCTTCTTCTTTTCGGGGGTGTTTTGTGCACCCTCTGTAATTTGCGGGGTGCGATCCACCGCAGTTTGCGCAGGTGGCCTGTGTCGCACGCGTCTTGCCGCATGTGTCTGTGTGGTGTGCACATCAAATGAAATCTCGTTACATTTCTTGAAATATCTATAACTTTGTCAACACATTTCAGTTTTGATGTCGATAACGTCGTTTTGTTCGGTTTGTTTTCCGGGTGAAATCAAAAGACGATTGAAAATAATCCTCAACCTCGTTGACAAACTGTTGTGCCAAAATGGTTGAAATTTCTCTACTTTGTTTTACGTAGTCTACATGATTATCCAAAAATGTCAAAAGTAAGCAAATAGGAATTCTACCGATGATCAATTCAATTGGTAGTACAAAGGGTTTTTCTCCCGTAAAGATTTGCTTTTTAACCTGTAAGTATTTCAAACCAAAAAATTTCTAGTTTAAGTTCATTATCAGAGAGAATTAAATCTCACTTGGATATTTTGAGACGTCATAATTTCATGAATTATTCTTATTTGAGACATGGTCAGAAAATAATCGTAAATATCTTTTGGACACTTCTGTTAGTGAACGTTTAGTTCACGGCCGAAAATGGCAAAAAAAATGTTAATAGCTAAGAAATTTATGCGGTAGATTTGAAATATTCAACATTCAAGTTTTGACATCACCTGACGGTGACACTTTTGCTAATTGTAAGTGTAAAAAAATACGGTTAAACCTGTTACATAAATACTGTCATTGCCTGTGTTTTAGATTTACTCAATTTTTTTTTAATTATCGAGAAAACGTTTAGATTTAAAAAAAGAGAAAATAGCTAGTAAAACAACACCATATTTAAGGCACTTTTGTCAATAGTTTCCTGTCATTTTAATAGAATATGGTTGTCTGCTTTAACAATACGCAACTATCAAAATCCTTATTTCGCTATTTTCATCGGCAGACTATACGTTGAAAGATCATCATTATTCTTAAGCAAAAAAATTCAAGAAATGTTCAAATGAGGTTGGGTCTCGTCTACCATAAAATCAACTTCTGAAAATTTGTTATTCAGTTTTTAAAATCCGCTCTGACTTTTGACTTCCTATTAATTGCTAGTTTACCAGAAATGATTTTCTTTTTTAAGGATTTTAAGTGCTTTAGTATCTTGCTTTGCGAGGAATTTTATAATCATATTACCTTCAGTTATAATTGTTACTTATTTTACCTTAACGACTAGTTGCCCATTATACGGGATATTCTGTTTTATGTTTGGTAAAGCGTTGCCAAACCGTCGTAGAATTTGGAGTTAACAACTCGCATATTGTTTTTAAACATGTTTTTGAATTAAAACGTAGAAGATGTGCGTATACATTAAAACAGCACTTCCTGTGGTTCATGGCCAGTCCAAATTCAAGCGAGTAAGCAAGTATTATAAGTCTACCGCATTCTACGGTCTATTCAATATTTTTACAAACAGAATAATATTGAACAACTATTTTATAAATAATCAATACGCGAAAAGCTCTAGCAGCGTATTTTCTATGTATTACAATTTTTTGTCTAGTATGATACCGTGTTTACTCGGGTCGTCTTTACCACAATTTTTGTTCTTTTATATAGAGAAAAAATAATCTGATAAGGTATGAATATTTTTTCCACTACATATCAGTCAGAATTCAAGACATTAATAATTATACAGAGCAAGCATTTTATCAGTTTATGGCTGTATGTAGTAATCAGGCAATTAGGATTGTTCTTCATGCCCGACTAAGCGCATTTCAAAAGTAATTTCGCAACTTAGATCCCTTTGATCCAAATTTATTTAATTTTGTTATTCATGACAAGATCTATGATATCCACGAAAAAGCATAAGTGCAATGTAAACAGATAAAATACTCGCTCTGTATAATACGGTTTTATATTGCTATGTCGACAATATTGTCCAAGATGTGCGGTGGCGCGACGCTGAGGTTTAGTTAAATTAGCATGACACAAGCATGAATAATCACGGGATTACTTCTGAATTCGCGATCCTTTTAGTTAATATGAAACAACAAACATTTTACCCACACACATATTTAATAGCAAATATACATGCTTTGAATGTCCAATTTAATTTTTATATCAGATCTAAAATTACCAAAGAAATATTAATTTGCATGCCCCATTTGTATATAGTGACTGCCGTTAAATATAAATCAAATTTATTTTGATTTGTTTTTCGCAAACTGTTAAAGTACAGTCCTGGAAATTATAATTTCCTTTTATAAATCTCAACTCATTTTGGCAACATCACCAAAAACCACATAAAGCAATTTTTATGTTTCCCCAATTAACCTAATTTTTCTAATTTATATCTTTATTTTATATGCAGTATATATTACTGCAATTAACTTTAGAACTCCATGCATTTGATTTGCATGTTAGAGAAGTCGATAATAATGTGTGCACTCTGAAACGAAATATTCTTCACCCCCTTGATGTGCATGCATCGTTGAGATTTGTAATATTTTTAGACCAACCCACATGGAAGTAAGTCATTGAGCTGTTTGTCCCTCGCGTGGGGATATTCGAGAAAATAAGGACTCGAGAAAACAAATATGTTACAGTTTGATCAGTTTTTTAGGATTTCGAGATTTTCAGCCTCATAAACAGAAAAATAGTATAAGTCGTTTTTCTTTGGTGGTTTTGTTATGTCTGGTCAATGTATTGACAAGAGTAGCAAATAGATATTTATTATTTTTATAGAAATCTTGATTTATGATGATGTTTCTTTTAGTTTTTGTTTCTTTTTGTAAAATATTTAAATTTTAATAATCAAATTTCAGTATTTTAGTAGTCTACGAAATGGGTACAGCTTATTATAACAATACGAATACATAAAAAAACAAATGTGATAAATTACGTCGATAAAATAGTTGAATTTAGATATTATCCTTCATAATATTCCTATTCAATTTAAGGTAATTTTATACAAGTTTCTGGAAAGAAAATCAGTGTGGATAGAACAAGTGAAATAACTGTACCGCCTCAGGCAATACAGTTGTATATAATTTTAGTCATTTCTTTGGCAATAATTAATTCTTATAGTGTACTTCACATTGACATCATAGCCTATCTGTTTGGTGACGTAAAGTGTCACAAGATGTATACAGTGTGTCCAAGATAAGAATGCACAACATGGAAATCTTGAAAACGGTAAGAGATACAGGATCGGTTAAATAGGATGAAAGTTGGCTATTTATAAGACCTTTTTGTTGACGTTTGCAAAATCTAGATATCTTGGATAGTTTCAGAGATATTTAAAAACAAGTAGATTTCTTCATTTTCGTTATTATTTTTTCTTTTATTTTTTTGTGTTGAACGCTGCTGTGACCAACTGTAATAATTGTTGTTCATCTTCAAAATTGTGGTTGAGCACATGATTCTTGACATAACTCCAGAAAAAAGAAATCTAACGGTGTTAGATTAGGTGATCGTGCAGGCCATGGTACTGCAGAATGCATTAATTTATAGCATAAGAAATCAAAATAACCTTATCATGTTTACATGATTAGAATCGTGACAACAAGAGGTATTCAAAACAATTTTCAATTGTTTTTCCGCCTATTTAAAAAAAAGAGGTTGTTTATGGTTACTCGAAACCGAGACGTTGTAGAGAGATTTTGTTAGCGTACTTTAATAGAAAACAAAAAGTGGCAATGGAAAAGTGGTTTTAGTTTTCCGATATCTAATAAATAAATAAAAGTAAAAATAATAACGAAATCGAGAAATCTACTTGTTTTTAAATATCTCTGAAACTATTCAAGATATCTAGATTTTGCAAACGCCAGCAAAAAGATCCTATAAATAGCCAACTTTCATCCCATTTAACCGATCCTGTATCTCTTACCGTTTCCAAGGTCCCCATGCTGTGCATCCTAATCTTAGACACACTGTATACCTCTGCAAAACTGCATTCATTATAAAGAGCGCCATCTTAACAATAGAGTGCCCCCAATCCTACTGTATGTAAGTGCTCCCAACTATTTTTATTTTTTTATTTACTTTATACAATGTTATAAAATACACAAATATAACATTATACCATCACACTAAATTTATTGTGCAACATATGAACGTCAAAATAAAAAAGGCCTATTACTTTTTAGCAATAACCATAAGTCGTACACGAATCAAAGAACGTTGATAGCAGCAACAGCTCGAAATACTTTTATTTTTGATGGTTCATACAATTTTGAAAGTGCAAGCTTAACTTCTTAAATAAGGTTCTCCAAAAACTGTTACAAAACACTGCTGGACACCGCAAGAAGCGGTTTTATTACAAGCTCACAGCTCGTATCAATGACACCTACCACAGTTAAATTCGTTAACTACTACAATACATTCACCTTAGGTTTAAACTTTTGCGTAATATATTTTTAGATTACCTTGCACGTGTCAACCTCATAAAATTTATACTTGGTTTTTATATGAAAACACTTGACCTGACATTCCAGCTTCAGGTGTCTTACCTAGAAGGTTTTTAGTAAGTTTGGAAATGTTTGCACAATAAATAAAGTTTGTGGTTCGCAAAGACCAATCAGTACTTTGAAAGATGACAGTATCAGTAACTCTGAAAAAAGCAATAATACGAGCATTGCCATTATTTCTGAAAACTGAATAGAGTAGAATGTAGTTGTTCGGATTTATAGTATTCACTCTTTTGTTTTACTTTTTCTAAAGGTAAGAGCATGCCTAAAATATCTAGCAGATCACGGTAAAGGTTTCGGTGAAACTTCAGAATTTGATCGAAGTCGAGTGTACATAGAAGAGAAATTATAATGAAGGTAGAATCCATGTAATATTCCATTTAGTGTAGATTGATATTCCGACATTGAAAGATACAGGTTTTTTTCTTTTTCTCAGTAAGAGCAAAAATAAAAATTCCATTATTTTAGGCATAAACTAGTCGTTTCTTTCAAATACGTAGTTCTAGCCGACGGTACAGTACCCACTTTGTAAATCAAAGAAGACGATTTAGGTAAAAATCATCACCTGTTCCACAAACTAGGCCAGCATGAGGAATTTAATAGATTCCATTCATACATGTGAATGACTCTTGATACATTTCAATACGTTTTGGATTAAGTCAAAAATTGACCTGGAGTGGACGAATCAGATACAAGCCGCCACGATACCTTCTTTTCCACAGTGGTTGAAAAACAAGCTTTCTTGTTTTCATGTCGAATATTTGCTTTCTTTATATTTCGGGAGTAACGTGAAATATGAGAACGAAACTTTGTACATGTTTGTTACTTTAATACCTCTACTGACCGTAATTCATTAATTATCACAATTTATATCTTCATTGGCAACATGACTTTAGAGAAAGAGAAATAAAGACAGCTCTTCTAAAAAGTTACTGTAAACGAGTGTACGAGGGTTGCTATTTATATTTCTGGCCTTGGCAACACTGACTGTTTCCAGGCGTCAGCTGCCATTTTCGGTGTAAACTTTACATTGTTGAACATAACCTCAACCACAACATTTTGTCATTTAAGTGCGATTAGTGTTGTTTGCAGTTAATTGAAAAGTGCATTCCCTAGTAAAAAATGGAATTGACCCGTAAACACTTTCGTGCAATTATTTTTCATAACTTTCGACGTGGATTATCACGACAAGAGTGCATCAATGAACTTAATACATTATATAGCGAGGAAGCTTCATCCTACAGCACTGTAAAAAACAGGTATAATGAATTCAAACGTGGCCGATGTTCACTCCAGGACGAAATCCGTGAAGGCCGTCCAAAATCTGTCGTTGTGCCTGAAAACATCGATGCTGTGCATGAACTGATTAAACAAGATCGTCATGTGACATACCGTGAGATTGAGGCATCTTTGGGCATTAGTATGACTAGCATCAACAAGATATTACATGATCATTTGACCGTAAAAAAAATTTGTTCCCGTTGGATCCCGCATAACCTGACCAATGCTCAAAAGAAGGCTCGCGTCGACTGGTGCATTGAAATGTTGAAAAAATTTGCGAAAGGTGCATCAAAGGCTGTGTATAACATCTGCACAGGTGACGAATCATGGATCTACGCATATGACCCCGAAACAAAACAGCAATCAACTGTGTGGGTCTTTCAAGACGAGCCAAATCCAACAAAAGTTGTTCGCGGAAGAAGCACATCGAAGCAAATGGTTGCCTGTTTCTTTGGCATTACCGGTCATGTGGCAACAGTGGCGTTAGAGCAACGTAAGACGGTCAACTCTGAATGGTACACAACCATTTGTTTGCCAGAAGTCATTGGAGAAATTTGGAAAACTTCAAAGAAGAGGCGAATCGTTCTTCATCATGACAATGCAAGCTCTCACACCGCTGCTCAAACAATTGAATATTTAACCAGCCAGAAGGTCGAGTTGATGGGCCATCCACCATACAGCCCTGATTTGGCACCCAATGACTTCTTTTTATTCCCGTACATCAAAAACTGCGTGGTCAACGATTTTCAACACCAGAAGAAGCCGTTTTTTGTTTCAAAACGCATATTTTGGAGCTGCCTCAAACAGAGTGGAAAAAGTGCTTTGAAAATTGGTTCAAACGCAGGGAAAAGTGTATCAATCTTAATGGAGAATATTTTGAAAAACAATAAAACTAGTTTCGATCATAAATACTTGTTTTTTCATTGTTAGGCCAGAAATATAAATAACAACCCTCGTATTGTACTTGAAATCTACTTGCAATTTGACAAGGACAGTTGCTCTTATGTAAAGAAAAGTGACAAGGAAGCGAATTTTCCAAAATTCTCTAAAGTTAAATTTTCACTTTTATTGTATTTGTGCTTTTAATATTTGAAAAATAATGTTCGATACTGACATGGTATTTTCTGTCACTGTATTATTTTAAAAATTGCTATATTGATACTGTCATCAACAATATAGGTTTAAGGGAAATTAAACATGCTTTCCTGAACACCTTGTATATCAGAAGCGAAGTATTTTCGAATACACGTGCATGAAAACTTTTTATTATCTTAGCAAGTACTACACATATTGTTAAGTAACAGCATGCATTCCCGACATACTTGTGTGTTCAAGGTTATAACATATATCACCACTGAAGTTAAACCGTTACAAAACAGAAAAGTACAGTTTTTATATAAGACGTTTTTGAAGATGCTATTGCTGATATTGTTTTACCAAAAGTGCTAATTGATGTAAGCAGAGAAAAATACCGCCAACACGATATCTTCATTAGGTTACAACCTTGAGATAAGACTATTATGATATTACGTATAATTTGTTACAATGGTGTTTTGATAAAGCACACACAAACTCAAGATTCATTGGAACGGATAGCTTCTAAACCACTAGAATCTGTTCGTTGATAAGCAAAGAAACGCTACTTTTGCGTTTTTTAAATCTCCGTTTGTTTATTACTGCGGATTGTTATCTTCCCCAGTTCTGCTTATCAGCTTCCCCTATTTTTTTCGATCTATAATTCCCTGACTCTAATCGAACTAAAATGTGATACGTCACCTCTGACTTTCTATCTTTTAATATTTCCTGATATTGCTTGGTTTTCTGAGTTTTCTTTTTAACGAGGATCTTGATAAATAATAAATGTTTTTTTTTGAATATCGAATTGATGGAGAATAGCAATGTATTTCGATCTGGCATACAGTTTAGTTTTTTCTTTATCTATTTTAAGACTCGATTCTTTGTTTTCTTTGTCGTTATATCTTATCAGAGCCATCATATCTTCTATAGTCACCCCTATTATACTGGTATCACCGCCATGCCTCCTCAGATTTAGAACTTCTACTTATTGTCCTGGAGCAAGATGGAAACACTTGGTTCCCAGGGTGCTCACCTCTGATCTAGAGCATAAATGACGTATTCACTGCAAACTGTAAACAAATCTGATAAATACCTATCTGATAGGCACTTCTCTGAGTTTTGAAATCATGCTTTCCATTTTTATTGAAGTGTAGAATGTCTTAGAATTGGCTTAGTCAGATGTCTTCTGATAGTTTACAAAGAAACAGGATTTGAAACTAGCATTATATTTTGTATCTGATTAGAGTTTGCTTTGGTGCAGATTTTCTCTTTTTACCAAACCTGTTGTTACGTGGTATCTGATGATTTAGATATACTATTCTGAGTTACTGGTAGTAGAATTTTTCTAGAATGAAACATTAAAAAGATTGTTTGTTGATAGCTTTTGTATTTTTTAACTGCTGCCCTCTTATGAATTGGGACAGTTTGGGCTATATTCTGTGATTATCTAAAAGATCTACATATATCATGAAATTCATCCCACTAGTAAAGTCGAGTACGCCTCCGGTTTGTTCCATATCACTTAATGATAGAAAGTACTCATTTTCTTTTAAGATTAGTCTTTGGGGCATTACGAAAGAGTTTCGTCAACTCATTGCGACATTGATGATTTTGTTCTTATGCAGAGTTGTGTGACCGAGGCAGAGCCTTATATTTTGAGTTGCAATCCACGTATGATTACTTACCTTTTTTGGTCGCTTATTTAAACCTTATTGCCTCAACATTGCCTTTTACGATTGTTCAAGCTTTCACTCCATAGTAGCTAGGGCTATTTTTTATATTTTACTTTTATAGGTAGTTAAGGAGTATTCTAATATACTTGGACATCAAGTCTCTAAAATGAAGTTTAAGTAGATAGTCATTTCTACAGTCTGCTGCTGGATATGTCTTAGCGGTGATGAAATTATTTTTTTACCCCAGTCAATCTCAAGAATTTAAGGATAGACATAAGAACTTACTTTGTTTAAGTATTTGGTACTAAGATTAAAAACGATAAAAAGTCATATGTTTTTCCTGATAATTTGGTAATATTAGAAAAAATCGCAGACGGTGTTATATCGTTAGCTAAGACGATGAATTACAGATGTAGAGATTATAACTGCTAGACTGTTTCAGCGTGGAAGTCATTGCCTTTAGATTAATATTTATTTTAAGGAGTTCAAGATATTTCACTATTCTTCTTATCTCGTAATCTCAACGTTCTCCAAGTAATTGATGTGTTCATTGATAAACTTGATACTTTGGATTATTATTGTACAGATAAAATAATTCATATTGAAGTGTGCAAATACAATTTAATTTTATTATCAGTGTTACACACTGTTTTAGTTGACAAAAAGAGAGAATTTTATAGTTAGACGCAGTATATTTGCAAACAATACAAGCTTAAAGAGGATTGGCAAAGTGTTAAACAGAGTACCTACAAAAGGTACCTGAAGACTAATAATCTGTGCGACGACAACCACCTGCTATGTTTAAATTCCAGTAGCTATAAAGCACTTACAAATCCTCTTCAAAATAATTGCTCTGCCTATGACATTCGCCAAGTATTGTGTTTCAAACTTTACTAGAAAGTTAGATTATAATGAGTAATGAGAAATACTAGTAATAATCATGACAACTAGAATTTTATGAACATCCTCATTTTATTTTTTTGCTCTTGCCTCGCACTAAAATTTGAAAAACCTATTTATAGCAAGTCTATAATGTCAAGATAAATAAATTTTAGAAATAGAACGGAAGGTTTTCTTTACTTTTAGTTAAAAGATAGAAATCACAAAACTTAAACAAAGTAACTGAAAAGGAAGCAACAACACTATAAAACCGAAAAA
>VTPC01006177.1:0-17256 GCA_011009095.1 Ignelater luminosus | reverse complement strand
TTTTTTGATATCTCTTCGAGGACATGGTCAAAACGGCCTCCAAAATTTGATAAATTTTCAAAAATTTTGCATTTACTTTAGTATCATATTCTATGTCAAAAAATTAAATTCTATATCAAAAACTAAAGACACATGGTGTCTTCGTTTTTTGATATCTCTTCGAGGACATGGTCAAAACGGCCTCCAAAATTTGAGAAATTTTCAAACATTTTGTTTTTACTTTAGAATCGTATTCCAAGTCAAAAATTGAATTCTACATCAAAAACTAAAGACACGTGGTGTCTTCATTTTTTGATATCTCTTCGAGGACATGGTCAAAATGGCCACCAAAATTGCAAAAATTTTCAAAAATTTTGTTTTACTTTAGAATCGTATTCTACATCAAAAAATAAGACAAACGTGTACTTTTAGTTTTTTGACATCGCCTCGGAAACATGCTCAAAATGGCTGCCAAAGTCTGAAAAAAGTAACAAAACGGAGTTCGTTGTGGTTATGCTTTGCATTCCCAGATGTTTATTTTCTTATTATTGGAATTTAAAACTTGTACAGCTGTTGGTTGTATTTCTGATTATTTATTTTCAATGTAGATCCGCTTAGCAATTGGATAAGAATTTTGGCCATCATATTTATGATTTATTAATTATAGTTTAGATTTTTTTATTAATTGGTTTCAATTTTCGTTACATGTGAAATTTGAATAGGTAGCCAGGAGTATCTGGTAGATGTTAGTTCTTATTTCCATCCATTTTGTTTGAAGTTATCTCCTGCAGAAATAAACTTATGTTTTGGATTAGCAGAACGTGGATTAAATTTGTTTTTAGTTCGTTTAGGTGTTTTTTATTGCTGACTGGTTTCATTGATTAATTTTAACAGGAATTCTTGTTTTCATTTCTCCAATAAGAATTTAATTTAATTCCTTCGCAGCCAGGGCAGAAAGTGTTTTGTCACCGTTGAAGTAGTCGGGTCTTCAATGTTGGTTACGGTGGAATTTCATTCAAGTTTTTTGTGAAGCCTCTGTAGACTGGGGGTAAGTTGATTGTTTTTGGGTCATATCGGTTTGGTTCTGATGAGATCTAATTGTACTTAACTTCAAATTACATCTGGAAAACACTAAGACTTCTATCAAATTTTTTTAGAATGTTTTGAAAGATTCACACAGCTTTCTAAAAACCATGCAATTGCCATCGACTATTAATAAATTTTCTAAATTTTTATCTTATCGTTATTAATCATAAAATCTGTTTTTTTTTTGTAATTCATAATTTTCTTATTGTTGATTAACTTTTTTATTAAATTGTTAATTTTTTTTTAAATAAGAAAACTTACAACATTGAATTGAGAAGTTGTATTCGGTGACTTACAATTAGTTTGGGTCTATCGTGTTATTTTTGTAAATGTTGGCTAACTTGCATTTGGTCAGTCTTTATATCGAAGTTCATATCTAATGTTAAATATTCGCAATAATCATGAACCAATAGATGGTGCTTTTGAATGAAAGGGAGATGCATAATTGATGCAAACAAATCGGTAACATGAACGTGAATAAAAATGCAAACCTAAAGAATATAAATTGGTGCAAATCTTCTAGTTGTTTTGATAGTATGGCAGCTGATGTAATAACTGACATAAGCATCTTACTGTATTTATTAATGTCAATTGTGACGATTGCCAATTACTAACCTCAATCTTAAACTTAACGCCTACCTTCACAATCAATTAGTACCAATTCAATTTCTCAACATATTACCAATCGTATAAATAGAAAAAGTAGACCACGATTAAAACACCTTAGTTCTTAAAATCGTCAATTGTCATAATTTTAATATGTTTCTAACCTAACCTAACATAGACCTTTAAATTGTTTTATTACATCTTAGCTTAGAATTGCAAGATCCACAATCTAAATCTATTATACCAGTTATTCCTGAAAAAACGTTTGGCTCATTGAAACGTAACAGAAATGAAGTTATGTTAATATTTGTATTTGCTGCACGCTATGCACGCTTCAAGTCTCAGGTTGTCAAACACTCAAAAAAAAAATTCCCAACAGAAAACAGAAAGAAAAAAGAGCCTAGGGATACAACTCTGTTTTAATTTGTAAGATCCATTTTTACAATTGTTGATTAACTTTAACTAGAAAATTATCGCCATTGATATGATTGTGAAAGTTCACAACAGTTGTATCCACGGCAATAAATTTAGAGTTAAACTTAGCCAACGATTGTAAAAGTGTAAACATCTACTAAGTTACAGATCTGTAAGTTTCAGTAAAATCTAATTCCAAAAATTGTGTCCAGCAACAGTAATCATGATTCTATGCTGCCAGTAATCGTTCTATAGCTTTAAAAATTCTTAAGTTTACCATTTCTAATCGATTCATACTCACTTGGGTTGCATAACATCAGCTGCTAACGAAGTATGGGCATATTCATCCTTGGAATCCAAAAATGGATATCCATTCAGCGCTATATGCGCATCATAGATACCCTGACGTCCAAGTGCATCTCCCACCCACTTACTTGCCATAGCTGCTGCCATCAGTGGTACAATGTATCTCACACCTCCAGTGAGTTCAAACATTATAACCACAAGAGATACTGTCATTCTTGTTACACCTCCAAGAACAGCAGCTGCACCCACCATAGCATACAAACCAGGTGTTATGCAATCATCGCCAGTTGAACATTCTCCACTAAATATCCAATTTTTAGGATAGCTGTACGCTAGTTGTTCCATAAATATTCCAACTACACGACCTACTATGGCTCCCAAACACAAACTTGGAATGAAAAGACCGCAAGGGACTTTCATACCAAATGTAAATATCGTCATGATGAGTTTGAAGATGAGAGCTAGTATTAATAACCAAATTGCTCTGTATACACCTGGACCAGCTGCAGCTATCTCGATTGCAGAGTTGACATCCGTGAAATTACGGTTATAATCACTGTAAAAAGAAAACAAGATCTATCATTCTGGATTTTATACAAATCGTTATAATATTTACCATAAATCATCAGCATTGGAAATTCCACACTGACTAAAAAGTAAATAAATCAGTTGACTAGTATTCATCCGAGTATAAGGATTTGGATACGCAAAAACAGCTGTGATGACTGTAACAACTAAAACTTCAGTCACTGGATACTGACCTAATTTAGAATGTTTTCTATATCTACACCAGTACAAATTTGCTTTTATGAAAACTGTCGCTATTAACCCCTAGAAATCATAATATATTTAATGAAAACAAATAAAAATGAAGTTTTAACTCACCCCAATAATTCCTAATCCAATAAAAGGAACCAACTCGAAAAATATCCACGGTTTATTATATTCTACAAAGAACAATACTGAATGCTCATTTCCAAAGGGATTTATCGATCTTAAAATGAAAGCGGCAATAAGTGCACAAAAGAATGATCGCCACAATGTTTTGAGTGGGAAGTAGTAACTCACCTGTAGATTTTGTTATTAGAAAATATAGTTCACATTTTATTTATTTAATTATTATATTTACTTACTTCTTCTAAACTAAAAAGAACACCACCAATAGGTGCACCGAAAGCAACTGATACACCTGCAGCAGCAGCTGCCGAGAGGATTTCCCTCTTTTTAGCTTCATTTCTCCCATATTTTGGAAAGAGATACGACAAAATATTGCCTGAAATTAAACAAAATCATTATAAATATTACAGAAACTTTTAAGGGAACTTTACATAACCATACTTTTTTAAATATTATTTAACATCCACGTTTAAAATAATATTCTAACTTGTTTAAATTAGTTATTTTTGTATTAATTTTGCGAAATCAGCGTTTTTCTTGTAGCACATGAGAATGGCACTTTTAGCCGAGACCGATAGGTCGAGGTAAAAGTTATTCAAATGTGCCAAAAAACACTGAATTCGTCCACAAAATGCAAACAATGTTTTTTCTACAACCTTCAAACGTGATAAATCGCGGTGTATTTTATTTTCTTTTCATTTTCATTCATTTTAACCTCATTTATTAAATTGCGATTCTTTCACTTTGACATTTGTTTTTCACCTCATTCATTTATTAAGGTGGGGATATTGCCCTGCCTTTAGATATGGGCTTATAGTAAGTCTTATTTACTTGAAATTACGAAAACCTTAGGTTTTTTATGGAAAAAGAAAGTTGTAACTTGATGCTATATTATAAAAGTTTGCCGTAAAACTAGTTTTAGTAAGCATAATTTAGTATTAATATGTTAAAATAATTAGTTTGGGTTGTGTCGGCACTATATAAAAACGCAAATAAATAGAATCTGAACAAGAAATACAAAAAATAACGGTTTTATAACAAGCCATAAATACACCAGAACACCTGAAACATTTGAACTACGAGATTTAAGTAGTGTATTTGCTAATTTCCAGTAAATTGTAAATTTGTTATTTATAAACAACTGTCTTCAAATAGTAATGTTATAAACCACACACACTAGTACACTGTCTGCTTTTAGACCTACATTAGTTTAGCCAGTATTCAGTAGACAGCGCTGTACCATATCGCTTACCTGGAAGAACGTCACAAGTCAAAATTGCAAGTTTTCAGATAATTATATCCAAGTTACGGTACTTTATTGAAAGATCTTTTCGGGCATAAAGAATTCCGATTTTGTAGATTATGTTCGAACAAAAATACTATTTTTGGTATTTCTCGACTTGTGATATAGTTAAATAAACAGCATAATACATATGTTTTATAGCAGTTTAATAGCATTATTTTTAAGACAAGGCGATAATTAATAGAGTAACAAATGTTTTCTAAAATAGTTAATACTGTAGTAGCGGTGGTGGTTGAGCAGGTACCTAGAAATTCTTGGAAGTACCTAAAAGGGATACCTATTGACTTCGACTGCTCAAAGTGCAATAAATTACATTTTTGCTAATCCTTCACCAAAAAGGTTAACTGAATATACAATACAGCGGTCGGCGTTGGTTTCCGTATGTTTTTGTATAGGTGCTGTATAGGGATAAGTAATTTCATTTATTGTTCGTTCACTAGAGCAAATACAAATATTTGTTTATTATATTAATGCCATAAAGATGAAAAAATCATTTGATTCAAAGATAAAAACAATTATAAGGATACCTTAACACGCTTGATACAAAATACATTATTACTTATTAATCAACTAAAATGAAATAATCACCTAACGTTAATGTGTGTAATCGGAAAACATGAAAAGTACATCATTAAGGAATACTATGAATGTACGCAGAAGACCAATTTCGGACGAAGCTCGTCAGCTAAGCAACAATGAGCATCAAAGGGCGGTGTTAGTGTATATTTTATATTTTTTATATTATCAAGAGCAAGTTCTTCCTCCGAACTGATTTTTGAACCAGTATCTGAAAAGTTAATTCGGCCTTCATATTAAAAAATTTGCTATTTAAATACAATGTTCTATTGAAATCTTAATCTGTGTTTTATTTGACTTCCTGTCTTCCCCACCATCCACGAAATTTGCTATTATTAAATTAATTTAAAAAAAGCAACGTGCTCATTCATAAACAACATAACCTCAACTTACTTCTATCACGTCTTATTTGAATTTGTAGTGCACTGTACGTCTGCTTTAATTTTAATTAGATCATTTACATACTACCTTTATAGTCGAAACACTTTTTACCAGTTAAAAATCAATATATCTTTTAAAATTAAACATTAAAAATCATCTTATGGGATTTCACCATGTAATTCATTTTCGTTTGGAATCAGCAGCTGATTTCATAATAATTTAAATTTTATGTTATACGAAAACCATAATATTAACCTTGCCAGTAAAATGAGTAAACACAATCCTAAAAGGTGGCTTCCAAAAACAGATGTTATTCTTTTTGAAACGTACCTGACAAAAATATTTACTACAGGTGGGTACAGTAAAATACCAGGTAGCGATCGGATTATCCATTTCCTATTGTATAGTAATGCTTAGTTAGTTTGTTTACAGATATAGTTGTCTAAAAGGTGACAATTAGGCCTCAATAACGTCTTTATAATAGCATAATACTCAATAGGATGTAGTATGTTCGTAAAATATTAGATTTTGAGTTATTCTTGATATAAAACCAGCTCTAATTAGTCATTGATTTAATGAGATTATGATTAATATAATAATTTCGATTCTCCTGCAAACTTCCTACTTATATAGTTTTACAAATGCATGTATATGAAGTATTTGTGTTCACGTGATCCTTTCAGGAGAGGCGAATGCGTCGAACTATTCATGTAATTGTTTCTAAAATTTCAGAGAATCTGATATTGGGGGAATATAAATATATTATATTATATATTATAAATAAAACAATAAATTAAATAAAGTTTGTTATAATTTAGTTAATAAAGCTTATTGTTATTGTTAAATTAAACCACTATAAGCAGTGAGAATATATAAAATAAATTATTGAAATTTCTGCAGATAATTTTGCAACTCTGTTAACACAAAAGTTCTACTATTCATCACTAGGCTTCTGCACAAGCTAATGCACAAGATTCTGTCCTTCACTACAGGTACTTTTCTTTCCAGGACATCCCACCCTTAAATGTTATTTCTCTAATGGGAAAGTGGAGACACACTTGTCAAACAAGAGAGACAAAAATATACGTTAGCTCTCTGCTGTAAATGTGGGTGTAAAGGAAAGAAGAAAAATTTTAACAGTAAATTCGTATTCTATCCTTATACTCGCCGTGCGAGTAGAGAGCTAACGTATATTTTTGTCTCTCTTCTTTGACAAGTGTGTCCACTCTCTACCCATTAAAAAAATGACATGTAATAAAACAATATCAAGGCACACTACTTGACACTATGCTATATTTTGTGGAAATTTTATAAAAGAATTTTTACAAAAATTTCTTGGAAAATTTTTGGTACGTTGTTGTAGCGAATTGTATGCAACTATGCAGATTTCTTTCAAAAATTTTTGATGTGGACGTGCGCAGTATCAATCTATTTACAGCCGTTTGCAGTGACCTTTAATCAACCTTTAACACGACTCGTAAACATAACAGCGTATATAACCTCAAATAATAGGGAAGCAAGCAAACATGCGTCGGTTTGCGTATGGACGCGCTCAGGTTTACTGCGTATTTTCTGCAAGAAATTTACCAACTTTTAGAACATGTTCTATAAAAATTTTGTTGACAAAGATTTCTACAAAAATTCTATATAATCTCCGTTTGCAACGACCGAGAATTTTTAAAAAATTAATTTGTATAAATTTTTTTAAAAAATTTAGCACAGTGTCAAACAGCTCTTAACCTCATTCAAACTAGTGTGCCTTGATAGTTTTATTAAATGTCACTTTTCTAATGGGAGAATGGGTGTAAAGCAAAGAAGAAAAATTTTAACAGTAAATTCTTATTCTACCCTTTAAGCTCAATTTAGACGTTTCAATTTATTTGTTATTTCCAGAAAAAAATTTTTTTCTGAAATGCAAAAAAATGTTGGGTGTATTTAGAAGCTTCAATTTTATTTTAGTATTTACAGTTGCTCAACGTGAAAGTCGGACAATTAAATATAAATAGATTTTCTCTAAAAATTACAATAAAGATTTTGCCTGAGAAATAAAATTATCATACTTATGGATCAATAAAGGAGCCAGCATTAGATTTTTTTGAAAATAACAAAATTAATTTTCTTTAGTCATAATCATTATAGAATATCAAAGAAATGATAGCAAATTTAACATCAAAATGAAACTCGGCGTGCACGGCACATTTTCGATAATGTTGAAAATTTTAGTTCAAATTTGGTTTCTACTACAAACCGTCTATATTAGTGTAGTTTTACAAAAATGGGAAGACAAGGTGGTCAAACGTCTATCTAACTAAGAGAATTGGTTCTGAAGCATCACAATAAGGGTAAAACAGTTAGGGAAATTGAAGAAATAGTTGATCGTAGTCATTCTACAGTTCGTGATATCATAAGCAAATAAACCAAAAAAGAGTGCGTGAAAAATATTTAATGAAGCGGACCAAAGATGGATCATAAGCCAAATAACGAAAAATCCGAAATTGAGTGCTCCCAAACTGGCGGTCGAAGTAGAAAAATATCTTGGTAAAAAAGCACACCCCAAAACTGTAAGGATTATTTTAAGGAAACATCAATTTAATGGACGAGTTGTCCGAAAACAGCCATACATTAGTAAAACAAATAGAATTAAAAGATTGAAGTTTGCTAAGGAGCACTCAAATAAAGATTTTTCCTTTTGGAATCGGGTGTTATTCACTTATGAAAGTAGAATTAATATTTTTGGGTCTGACAGTAGCACCTACATCTTGAGGAAAGCAAATGAAGAGTTGCGGCGGCAGAATTTAAAGCCGACCGTCAAACATGGTGGAGGATCGGTAATGGTATGGGGCTGCATGTCAGCTGCTGGTCCTGGAAAATTACAAATAATTGATGGAATAATGAATAAGGACGTGTATTTAGCAATTTTAAAAAAGAATCTTCACGAAAGCGTACAAAAATTAGGAATCGGTGATGATTTTTATTTTTATCAGGACAACGATCCAAAACATAAGGCTTATAAAATACAGTCTTGGTTGCTTTATAATTGCCTGCATATCTTGGAAACACCTCCACAGTCTCCTGATATTATTGTTATAGAAAATCTATGGAGCTATTTGAAAACACAGGTGCGGAAACACACTATTTCTTCAAGAACAGACCTAAAAAGAGTAATTCTTGAAGAATGGAAATGCCTTATGTGAGAAAATAGTTAGATCAATGCCCAAAAGATTAGAAAGTGTCAAAAAGAGTAAAGGCCTTCCCACAAAGTAATGATTTTAAAATAATTGTTATATAAGTTTTAATTATAATTTCTGTGATTGTCCGAGTTTTATTTTGATATTAAGTTTGTATTTAAATTAGAATTAATTATTTTTTGCTTTATTTTTTGAATTTATTGATTTTTCTTTTATTAAATGTATACAGTAAACTGACATTTAATAGAGTATCTACTTTATTTCAATTTATTGTAATATTATTTTTTAATTTATTAATAATTATACATTTTCATAACAGCGTCCAAGTTTCACTTTGAGCAACTGTAGTTGCCAAAATGCAAAAGTTGCTGTGTCTTCAAGAGAATCGAGGAACACAGTTTTTGTATTTAACTTGCCATTATTTAATATTTATTATAACCTGAAAACTTTCTTGCAAATGTTATTACAGCACCCAAAGTATAAAAATAGTATTTTCTATTATTACTTTTATTTATTAAAGATGAACAAAGCTAAACTCAATAAAATGTACTTATTGTATACAACATCACCTATGCAAGTTTACAGTACAGCGGCAAGGTTACCACTAAAAGTTCAGGGTTACAATATCAAAATACAAATTACATCAAGAATCAAAAGAAGTTACTAAAAGTATTTTTTATTTGACCTTGAAAAATAGAACAAGCTCTAAAAAAAATAATTGCATGCTATTTTAAATTGAATGCAATTTTTGCTGTTTACACGTTGCATTTATTGAAGGTCATTGTAAAAAAAATATTATCAATTATTTAATTATGGTTATACAGTACAAACACTGGCTGTGGGATGCTTTAAATAAAAAATTCTCTGTGCATCTGAGGGCAAGATCCTCAGATACGTCAATCTTATTTTGCAATAGGGCATCTATTAGAATGATTTTCAGTTTTTCTTTACCCCCACCCTTACCCCAGATGACGTCATTAATTTTTTTTAATGGAAACCCCCATTTTTTCTTACAGATTCTGATTCTGGAGGTAAAGAAAAATCAAAATTTTTATTTAAAGCGTTCCACAGGCGGTGTTTGCACTGTATACTTTATATGATTTAAACTTCGTCGAACATAACAGAAAACGTAAATGATTTCTACAAGTCTAATGTTTAATTAGTCAAGATAGTATTACCTATGGCACATGCTATGTGTACCATTGGGCCTTCTTTTCCTAAACTAAGGCCCGCAGAGACGGACAGAATAAGGCCCACACATTTAATGATTAAAGTCCATTTTCCAAGGTACCCTCGAATAATGAACCCACTTAAGATTGTTTTAATCTGTAAATAATATTATTTTTATCATCTATTATAAAGTCTTAAAGGTATAAGAACAAACCTCAGGAATACCTGAACCACAGGCATATGGTGCAAACATGCGCACTAACGATGCGGAAAGCGCTGCAAATAGCAGCGCCCATACTATATAAAATAAATAAGAAATTATATACGCTCCTGCTCCTGTTGTCGATTGACCAAGCACTTGCGACCAAGTCAACCACTGCAAAAAAAAAAGACAAAAATAATAAAAATCGTTTCATGTCAAATTGTTAACGTTTCTACCTGTGAACAATTTCCTCCTTTATCTAAAGTAGTTTCATTTAAAGACCAACAGCAATGTTCTTGATTCAGCCAAAAAGCTTGTGGACAGATTCCAAATTTAAGATCAGTCATCCAACTGGCACCGATATCGATGACACCAGCTACAGCTCCTGTCAAAAGACCAACTAAAAGAACACAAAGCCATCCTGACCAGGCATCATGTGCTCCTTCGATTAAGTTCCAAATGGAATCCTGTTTCTTCTTAACAATATATCGATGTCGCATTCGATCTCGAGCGATGTCCCTCTGCCAATCGATTGTGTGAAAGTCATCATACTGTCCAATTCCAGGTATATCGCCTGATTCTGAAACGAAATATAAAAGGAAATATTAGGTATATTGTTGATGTAAATATTTTATTATAGAATAGAAGTAAAGTGTGACATATTTTTAACTTATCAAATTTAAAGGAAACCGCTTTAGAATGATAATAACAATAGAGGTTTTTGAACTTGAATACAGTTTTTTATTAAATTTTTTTAAATTTATAATTTACTAAATACAAAATATTCTACAATACGAGAAGTGTCAGGAAATGAAGTTATGTGTATACCAAATGTGTAAATTTTTAATTTTAAGGATAAAATTAAAACAAACAAACAATTGATTTTGTTACCAACTTAAATTAATAACAGCAAACAATAATTAAAATAGAAGTAATAAAAAGTAAAATTTTATGTGCATATTAATTTTAATTGTACAAAGTATAGCATTAACTTTTACATTTTCTAAATAGCAAAAGCCAGTTCTGCGTAAAACTATTTGATAAAATTGAAATGTTTCAAGATAACAATGCTATTTTATTTAATAAAGTGTTAAATGTTTTCCTTCACGCTTTGAGTTTTAAATATGTAACATGTAACAAATGCAATTGATTACTGAATGATTATCAAATATTACTTAACCTTGCATGCTATTTTACAATGATAACAAGTTAGGGCGTGTCACTTAAAATGTAATAATGTAATAATTAACAAAAACAAAAAAAAATAAAAACAGAAAAACAAAACAAAAATTATAAAAAGAGGTTATGGTAGTAAGAGAAACAGAAGAAAGATGATAATGTACTCTTTTGTGACATGGTATATTATCCAAAATATTTTTGTAGTTATACCAGTGGTCCACAACCAAAATTCTTAATGAACACTATTTGCAGCATATTATCGGCTCTACGTTGGACGCCAATTTATATGCAGTTTACTTGAAAACCATCCTGGAATATCTTTGTTAAGTGTCCCAAGAAACATATTCTAAGATACTTGAAACTTGCCTTAGAAGTCAAGTGGAGCATCAGTTGCTAAAGTCACAAGAAGGTTACAGGCCAGGCAAAAGTACTCAGGACTTGATTTCCACTCTAAGGCATATTTCGGAAAAGACTATAGAATACAACAAGGGAGTCCACATATGTTATATAGATTTGGTTAAAGTCTTTGAAAGCATAGAATGGGCTGTACTGAAGAAGCAGGGTGTAAACAGAGGCCTAACAAGCAGAATACAAAGCTACTATAAAACATGCAGAAATTACATCAGGGCGAGTAACTCGCAGTCAGAAGAATGTCAGACAACAGCTGGAGTCAGACAGGATAACATTCTTAGTCCTTTTTTGTTTGTACTGCTATGGATAACATGGCAATAGAATGTCAGAAGAGGACCCGTCGTTTTCAGCTCAGCCATTGGCTTCTCAAAATTAGCCTATGCTGATGATGTAGCATTGATTGCTGGTAGTGAAAGAGATCTACAAAAGAATTTACAAATTTGGGCCGTTGAGCTTAGAAAAGGGAAGCTTTTAATAAACACTGCTAAAACCCACATGATGGTAATTAGTCGATCCCCAGTGCAGCACCAGTTCACAATCCTAAAAGAACAGCTAAAACAGTTTGAAAAGTTTAAGTATCTGGGATGCACAATCAGTTCAGATGAAAAATTCGATGAAGAATCAAATGGGAGGATTGGCGCCGCCGGAAGACTGACTCCAAACTAGTTTAACCGCCTCCAAGCGATGGAGACGAGGTATCTCCCAAGAGTAGACGCGACAGGGTGAGAAATCAGACAATTCGTCTTAACCTCCAAACCAGACCCTTGACAAAGCCAAGCTAAGATGGTTTGGGCATGTAGCTCATACACCACCTGAAAGGCTGTCCAGACTCGCTATGAAAGCTAGACCGGAAGGAAAGAGACCACAAGGAAGGCGTCGTTTCACCTGGTAGAAGAGTGACTGGTCCCAGGCCAGAGGACTAGCCTCCAATAGGACAGTCTAAAGAATGATATCCTCTACACCGACCAGAGGTAGAACACTTTATTTCAATTTCAAAATAATAATCAGTAGGTGCACAAAGTTTCTGGTTTGGTTAACACTAATTTTTTCACTTTGGTTTATTCATTATCTCTTCTGGTTCACAACTGCAGAACCTTGCATCTCGGCCCTATGGCTTCCAAAACAAATACTGTCAGTTATGGCTGAAAATATGCAATCTATGGTAGCATTCTTTTTTTTGTGGTGGTACTGATGGATCTAGACCGCAAACTCAATAAACACTCCTCAAGCCTCAAGGTGCTAGCCGTTCTGTGCCAAAAAGATGTATGGTACAAGGTTTATTTCTCCTACACTCGTAGAAATCGTATGAGTAAAAACATCTGGAATGCAAAGCATAACCACAACAAACTTCTGTTTTATTACTTTTTTCAAATTTTGGCGGCCATTTTGACCATGTTCCCGAGGTGATATCAAAAAACTAAAAGTATACGTTTCTCTTATTTTTTTTTGGATGTAGAATACGATTCTAAAGTAAAAAAAAGAATTTTTGAAGATTTTTCCAATTTTCGGCGGCCATTTTGACCATATTCCCGAAGAGTTATCAAAAAACGAAGATACCACGTTGTCTTTAGTTTTTGATGTAGAATCCAAATTTGAAGTCAAAATTTGACAAAAATGCGGACAGACATACATACAGATAGCAAATTCAGTAACGATTCCTTTGGAGTTCGTTTTATATTCTACTTTACCTTCACAGGGAATATTTTTAGGTAGCCTGTCTGTGGACATTACAAAACTGATCGTAGACGAGGTTTTATTTGCTTCAATGGAGACATGCAATAATGTACCTGAGCAGATCGGGAAAATGTCGGGAGCTCAGAGGAGAAAGAAATGCAAGGCATAGAAAAACCACCTAGACGCTACCAACAGATTGCACCGGCGAGTCCATAAGAAGCAGAAAAGATCAAGCGTTCATGTATGAAGACATCTTCTCAGTGCTAGATTTGCGGCAAGAATTCTTCGAGTGTCCTGGGTAAATGAAAAAATGAAAGACTAGTTAAGGAAGGCAGTCTCGACCAAAAGTCGTCAAAAAGCTGTAATTCAAGAACTTTTGGGGATTAGGAAAGGTAACCTTCCAGAATCTGCTATAGAAGTACTCGAGCTATAAAACATGGATCGAAGAATAGCAAAGCCAGACCTGGGCTGAATATCCCAGAAAAAGCACAGGAAGCTATTCATACATGAATTCAGAACTCAACTAAAATCCACAGTAGGGTTATTCACAAACTGCAGGTTACATATGTAGATAAGATACTGAAACAATCATTTTGGCTGCAGTGCATCTAAGTGTATCAGACAGATACAAGGTTCAATAATAATAATAGAAATGTAGAAGCCTTCAAATTCCAGAATATTATAATGAGAACAGAATTAGATGATTGAAATAGAAAGATTTCAGCTGCAGACCAAAATATCTAACATTAAAAAAGTGAAGACTATCTTCATGGTAGTTGATACAGGTTCATCAAGTGATTAAATTGAGGCTTGTTCAAAGTAGAGAAAAGAAATGGAAGCCTTCAAGATATGATGCAAAAAAGCAAAGACTTAATCAACATCAAGGTATGTTACTATCACAATTTAGAATGTCAGTTCTACAAAACCAAAGAGATAAAGGTAACTTGGTTCTTAGTATCAAGGGTACCAAGAAATTTTCTAATGGACTGGCAGGTTTGGAAGATATGAAAACACAGTCAAGTATTTTAGAGTGCTCGAACAGAGTTTTAGATGGGCTGATCTAAAAACCATGAATTTCTAGTCGATTTTACTCTTATTTAGAATTACTGGATCGATTTCGATGCAGTTTTCACTCACATACAGGTTATGCGTCCCAGAAAGATTATAGGTTACTATTTTTGTTGGTGGAGCCAAGATTATTGCATGTTTAGTTTTAAGTTGATCTTCATCCTTTTTTGTTAAAAAGTTAATTTCTGGTAATAAATTGTTTTGGTTAAAAGTAAAATAGAAAACTTCTACTAATTAGAATTATAATGAAAAATGAAAGAGCTACGAAGCTTTTACTTACTATATATTCTGAAAAGTCATGAAAAAAAGCTTTACAGTACTTGAAAAGGGCATTTGCATAACAAAAAATAATGTAAATGTTCTATTGCATGTCTTGTTCTTTTTTTCTTTTCTATATAACAAAACACAACATGAATATTCAAAATCATTTGTTTTTATGAAACATTTTCCACGTTTATTGAATTGCGTTTTTGGTGGAAATTTCATCAAACTAAACGAATTGTTAAAAATTCTGCTTAATAAACAAACATTCGTAACATAAAATCAAGTAAATACAATTTTCATAGAATCATTTATTATCTCATGAACATTATAAAAATTAAACTTGAAAACACAAGTAGTGACATCATAAGAGTAAAGGTTGAAATGGGGAACTTAAATTCTAGTCTTTATTCAACTAATAAAAAACGTATTTTGAAGGTACGAACTTATTTTACTGATTGATTTACCAGACAGATACAATTTTATTTCCATTATATTGTATTGCGTAGGTGTGGCTTTTACACGAGTTCATTTCGAAGCTTGAATAGAAAAGAGCGCCTTGATTAAAATTAAATTCCGCAAACACGGCAATTAGGTAATTGAATTATCGATTGCTAGAAAACATGCATATATGCAAATTAAAACGGTTTAGCTTACATGTTTTGTTTGACTAATAAGATGACTAATTAAGTGTTGCCTAACCTTATAAGATTGATAAGGGGAGGAATTAAAAAAAAAATGAAAATCGACTTACCGTGCATCCCACTAAAACCGACTGAATCTGTAACAAAAAACAAACGTCCTTGATTTAGAATACATAACTAATTATATATTTTTGAAATAATTCCTTAAACTACTGTTGATTTCGTTGTATAATAGATTCTAGTTACTAACGTTCTGTAAAATTTAGATTTCCTTATCTTGGATTGTTAATCAATAAATCATTTAACAACTTTCTTTGCACTAAATCACTCACACGTTACAGTAGGTATAATAAACGTATGTAACGCACTAATCACGCACCCATATTTTAAAATGCAAAAGAAACATACAGCATGGGTTGGTTGTTAACCAATTAAACGATTTGTAATAATCTGGTTGCTAAAGAAATTAATGCTTATCTTTTGTTTTTTATTCTTTTTATTCGTGCATTAATAATTTAGTAATTAATATTCTTGGTAAGTATGATAATTTCTTATTATCAACAATCAATTTTAATCGTAATTATTAAGTTTTTTACATACAGAATGATCGCAATTATTGTGACGCAAATTAATTTTCACTTACTACAAATTTTAGATTGAGACTGCAACAATAAATCATTAAACTTGCAGCAGTAGATACTTAATGCAGCTAATTACAATCAAGTGGTTCTACTAACCAAATATAAAAAACCCTAATGTTGTTTAGTTGATTGGAATGGGTTTTCCCAAAGTTACACTTTTTTTGTGTAAACTGTGCATGCAGACTAAAATCGAAGAACAGGACCGAACTCATGATTTTTACAAAATATGAAAAAATTGCATTTGCATATCAAACAGATATTTTCGCGATTGTTTTTAATTACAAACGAGCCATTCAATGGAATCAAAATCAGGTAAGCGTGTAGTTGTGTATTCAAGTTTCAGAATATCTTGTCTATCTGTGACCTTTCAAAGTCACACGACTTCAACCTTAGTGAACTAAGTCATCAATCAAGCTCATTTTATTCGAAAACAGTGCATCAGATTATTGGCAAACTCTGTATTTTTGCAGCAGTGTAAGCTAACATACTTTTCTTTAAGAATATTATCAGTGCCCTCACAGCAAAATTGATCAAACATTACATTATTTGTCTGCATTGTCGCTAGTACAATGTGAAGTACATGGCCCCTTTTTGTGAGACCAGAAGCCAAAAATAGAATCTAAGAACAAACGAACCTTGTTATTCGGGTTCAGACAACCTTTTTAGAGGAAAGCGTAAATGGCTAATTTGAATTCGTTTATTTCCCCAAAAGACATTTTAAATTCCCTAAAATTTATCTCGAATGGCCGGAGATTTTCAGAGCAAGCTAAGCTCGTTTTTGCCCTCTCTCTAGAGACGTATGCATCGGCATCAATTGTACTCATCTTGAGACTCAGCTGTTCATCATCATAAATTTATCCTGTCAAAGCCAAAATTCGAAGTTCCCTAAAAAGAGGATATCTAGAATATGGCTATTTCACATTTTGCTAGTCAGGTTCGGGATAAATCTTATTTGACCTTCATAGATTATAGTGGGCTTTGCCGTCAAAGCCTCACGATTGGCCTCTGCAGGCACTCTTCATGTCTTTTAGCTGTCCAATCCGAACCACTACCCTATCCAGCTCTCTTCTCAAAAAATGGCTGAAAGACGTAATCTTTACCAAGAATGGAGAGTTTTGCCGTCAAAGCTAAACCCAAATCGCTACCTATATCCAAAACAAAGTCGAAAAGAGGTGCTGTCGGTCGTTTAGGTTTTTCTAAGAGGATTTATGGAAAGCATTCCTTCAAAGCCTAACCATTAGCTGCTGTAGACGGTCTTAACACTTCTTGC
>VTPC01006175.1:128814-146697 GCA_011009095.1 Ignelater luminosus | reverse complement strand
ATCGAAATGTACCTAGTTTCATGTCGTTTGGTTATTTTGTTTACCTATATCTGGAGGATAACACATCTTTTTGTTGAATAAGGAAAGTTAATGAACTTTGCTGCTGTGGAAGCAAATCATAAAATGTAATAGTTGCGGAACATCTGAAAATATAAAAACGTAACGTGTAATTTCTTTAATGTATCTTAATTCTCTAATATTTCCTTGTTTGGGTTAGCTTCAAAACTTAAAATGCAGAAAGCTCATGACAAAATAACAAATAACCTGAAAACTGTTTAAGCGATGAAGACTGACTTTTCGGATGTATGTACAGAACTAGTTGGCGTTGATATCACAGAGTACCGGAATATGCCTTTCTCTAATCAAACAGGAATGTCTTGTTTAACAGGACATTGATGCAATTAGAAGTCGTTGAAATCGAGCCACTACGTATGTGCTTTTCATTGGATATGCATTTGATTCTGTTGGTAATTCAGGTTTAATCAAAAACGCCTTTTATGTCGCTTTTACTTTGTACATCCAAAATACTTTATTAATAATTTATTTATTCAGGCTGTTACAAATGACCGATTTTATTGAAAACAGCGATACACAACAGGAAATTACTTATTCAGTAAGATTTTTAGTTTTCCATTGTAAGTAGTACGGTGTGTTCATTAATAACTCTCAAAGATTTTTATTGGCAGCGTATGTATTAGTGTGATAAGAAGTAATGATTGTGAACTAGAAGAATGATGCTTATGTAACTTGATATGCAAAAAATTCATTATCTCAGAGATTAGCTTTGGCATATTTGTCGTACTTTGTCAATCACGTGACATTCAATTATATTTGAACACCCTGTACAAAGATTGCAAAGTAGTTGAGTTTACCTAGTTTACCCTAAAATAATATCGGTGGGTCTAAAGCTGATATTGTTTTAACTGGTTTTATGCTTGAACTCCTAAGGCGTACACATTGTAAACTAAGGGACAAAATAAATTTTCTTGGGAAAAGAGGCTATTGTACAATTATTTTAAGTAAGTAAAATAATTGTACAATGGGTTGTTTTTCTCACGGAATTAGAAAAGTGAGTGTGATTTATTTTGTCTCTTAACTTACATAATAACTTTTAGAAATGTAATTAAAATAATAAAAGCGGACATTTTGTTGTATCAAACTATCAAATTTTATTTATGAAAATTCTTTCACTGATTTTCTCGGTTTTGTTTGAAGTGATTACCACGGTTGTGGTCGTGTCGTGTTTGAATAAAGCTGAAAAGAATTTGCAGTATTTGGGAGGGGCTTATTTCCATTTTCTAGAAAGTATTTATCTTGCATTTTTTCTAAAGCCGTCGCTTCGGTTAATTATGAAACCTTTTGTGATAACATCGTGTTCGTCGTATTTAGAAACAACCCTCAAGCATTAACTAATATTGTAGATGTAGGTAAAAGTTTTTTCTCTCTTTCAATATCAGATATGTTTTGTAACATGTTTCTAATGTGATTACATTTTTATACTGAAATAAACTAAAACTCTATTTTTAATTCTTACCCATAAATTGATGATTGAAATGAGAGCAATTACCTATGTACTTTCTACCGAAGGATTCATTTTGGTATAATCCAAAAATATTGATTTCGTCTTCCTTAGAAATAAGATAAATATTTTCGTTTTCGTTTGATATTTTCTTAAAATTTTACCCAAATAATCAATCTAAACGTTATAACAGTTCAGTGAATTGAAATAAAAAGAAAAACCATCAATTTGCTATACACAGCAGACATGTACTTTCAATCACTAAAGTTATTTCTGGATTCATATAAAACTACTAAAAAACCAATTTTCTTATAGGATGTTATATTGCTGAATTCATTTGCTTGTATTCGGAGCATTCGCCATTTTTCTATTTAACTCAGTAGTTACTCTTATGAATAATTTAATGTAAATAATGTGCTTTAAATGCTAGAAATGATATTCTAAATTTTTCTCTCTCTTTTCATGTAAATATTACTAGGTTCTCGAAGAAGCTTCTTTTTAGAAAAAATCATTTGGAAAATAAAAATAAATTACTTGTAGCAGTGACATCTCTAATTCTAGAAAAATTGAAGTCTCTTTTTTGTCATGGCTTGCTGAACACACTAATCCTCATTCTCCCTGGAAGTTGAGTTTTACACGCATTGTGGGTGACCGCTGCAGCCCCTGAGACACGACTACACGCACGAGTGACCTCGTACCCACCAGTTTAACCTGGAAATTTTTTGGAATAATTTGTTGGCTTGCATTTTCACAAAGCGTGTCTGGAGAATTTTTCTTTTTTTGCAAATCGTAAATTTTAATATTTCCTAGAATACAGAAAGCTTCATCTTATTTGACACCATGACAAAAAACTAATGTCAGTTGTATACTGTATTGTGTGTGTTTGACAACGATTTTGTTTGCTTTAAGTTAACTAAATTGAATATACGCAAATCGTTACTTTCATGTGGTCTAAATATTTGTAGGTTGGCTTTTAAGTGCAGGAAATGCGAGGAAATTTAACAAATAAATCTAATTTTGTGACAATGTAGGTTGCGAGCTAAGTAGGACCTTTTAGTGTTGGAATTATATCAGTTTACACGAGTAATTTAAACTCGAAAAGGACGTAAAGGCTAGTGGTTTGTTGATAACGCGACCTTCTCTTGGTAGTATGCATTGCCTAGATAGAATCAGATAGAAGTCAAGTTTTGAACATTAAATACTTGTGGAGTGAATAAATTTGAAACGTTTTGTCTTAATTTTGAATAACATCTAGCAACATTTAATCCATCCTTATTTCGATACTAGTAGAATTTTGTGTTAATCGATGAAACTACTCTGTAGTAATAATTATCAACGACAGGATTAAATTGTTCCGAAGTAATTCTTAGCCGATTTTTACCCTACGTTGAATTTCTGCTTGAGTGACTCTGACCGGCTGTCTTGCTCCAACCCTTGTAGGCCTTGGAGTCGATACTCAGCAGCAATCGTTAAGTGAATTCTTTTGGCAGTTATTACGTAAGGGCTTCATGGCGAAGCCTAAATAATTGTTACTGAAGCTTCTCAAACCATTGTGCGAATTCTTAGCGGCTGCTCTTTTTATTCGGGCCTTCCCTTGCAAAAATGTTTCAGTTAGAATATTTTCCTGATATACAAAAAATTGTCGTTTGTATGGAACCCAGGATGCGGCTTGTATTGTTATCGATATCGGTTACGGAAACTAGATTTTGGATAAAAAGTAAATTAGAAATGAAGACTTTAAGGCGATAAATTAGTAGTGTTGAAAAGAAACAGATTATAAAAATGCTAACGTGGCCTTTTTAAAATTTAAGTTGCGCTAAATCAGTTCTTTCTCATTTTTTTAATTTAATAGACGAGACTGTTTTTAAAGAAATAGTTGGCAGTAGAATGAATCTATAATTCGATTTGAAGCCTATTCAAAAAAATAATTAATTTGTTCAGTAAAAATTGCCCAATATAAATTATCTTCTAACAAGGCATTCATCTAGAAAAACTACATGAGTCAATGGAGGATGTAAATTGTAATTATAGAATTCCTGGAACTTAAATAATACATACAGTTCCATTTCGAGTTTAAAGCATTGTTTGGCAGACTAGAATAAAACTCCATGCCAATTAATTTGAAGTAGGTTAAAAGTTAAAACTTGGATCGTGTACATTTTTCATCTCAAAAGGGAAGTAAGAATGAAGACTTCATTTACTTCAGTAAAGTTAGAAATTGCTACGCCTCACATCATGGTGATTACTTAAACCCAACACTGTCTAATTATTTCTACCACGGTTTACAACATTTCTAATTATCTTTGTTGTTTTCTTGCGGTTTTCTGTTTCGTGTGGTCTACGAGCTACTTACCGCGTTTCTCATCAATATAACTTGTTTATAAGGGAACATTAAATTTTGTTTAGGCGGAGAATGATGAAGTGTTACCGTAGCCGTATACAAATTTAGAAACACTTTAGGTATATACCACCTTTCCTATCTTATCAGATCTTGTTGGTAGTAAATTGATTTTCCTTACTGAAATTAAAATGGATTTTTTTTCGTATAAGCCCACAGTCTTATGATTTTGTAAAAGCTTACAACCGGTTTTTCCTTGTTTGTGTTTTCAAATAATGTAAATTTGGCATTTGTTCTTTTAAATGCAAATGGGCACAATTTTTCAGTGATTCTACAATTTAATAGCTTGTAATATATTTTGCGATGCTCTTTCCAAGTGTTTTTTATGTAAAATCTAGATAAGATTCGTAAAACATCTCATTGCAAATAAGAGAATAAGAAAAAGCATAATAACGAGGTTAGTCATCTTAATAAAAGAGAAATAAGTAAATTGAGATTATTGTTAAGAGATTAACAGCAAGATATCATTTCTTGAAATTCTAAAACAGTGTATCAAATTCATATTCTTGCTTTCAGAAATAGTGAAAGTCAAATACACGTATAGATGCATTAAGCTGCAATCTTCTAAATGATTTAATTTACCACTTCACTTTTCTTATAACGTGTTTGAGATTGTCTTTTTCTATCCGAAGAAGAAAAACGGGAACCATTACATATGACTCTTAAATTAGTCGTTAGGTTGCCTCTCATTATTCTGTAAGCATCAGCAGGATAAAATGTTCTTTGAGGAGAAGGAAAAAGGTTTGCTTTTGAGTAAATAGGCTCGCTTAGGAAAACTACATTTTTGCATTATTCCTACATAATTACATCTTTTTCTTTATTCTAATTAAAACATCCAAAAAAAGTATAGTGCTTACTTTATGTTCAGAAAGTCGAAACTTCACGCAACGAAAATTGGCACGTCAACACGTTCGTTCTTTCTGGACAGACTAAGTTACTGCAAACGCCCACTTAATGTGATTCTGAAATTCAGAAACTAATAACTCAAAGTGTTACGCTGTAGTTAGCCAGAGAAATGCTAAGAACTCCGTGCATCAATCGAGAAATTCCTCCAATTTGTCGAAAGTGATAGTGCTTGTCATTTATTTACATACCGGCATTATTATCATCTTATCTTCATACTAGCTAACGCTAAAGAATCGAAATTCAGCACTACTTCTGTTTATTACCAACAGTACTTTTGTTGCACGTAGTCTCTCGTGGGATCATTAGAAACTCTACATTTATCATCGCTGTTTTTCTTCTAAATAGATTAGAACTTTTTAAATGCTTGTAACGTCTCAAATTTGTGCATTCCAGAAATGTCTAAATTCCCACGGCAGCAGTACTTTTGCAACGTATGGATTACTTACCGCATACAAGAGTGACTTCTTTAACTATGGCGTTTGCGTTGTGTTTATTTCAGGGACTTGTTTAGAATCGCTTAAGATGTGCTGTCCAATTTTCTCTGATACTTAAATGTAATAAAAGGAAATTAATAAAAGTGTATACATCCGTCAGGGTGAATAAGGCAGTATACAGTCGTCTGTTAAGGAACACGTTTTGAGTTAATTGACTGTTTCAATTCGTTCATCTGTCTAATCAGACAGTTTCTAACCTGTGTTTCATTGAGGTTAATGAGAAAGTTGCTGACTGCTGAGAAAAAAATGAATAATGGTGTGGTATTCAGTACACCAATCTGTACAGTTCTCTTGTTGTGAGGATCCATCAAGTAATTTTGTAAGACGATGGATAACCGTGTATGCATTTCATGGATGGAGGAATTAGTATTGACAGCTTGTGTACCTACTGGTACTGGTCACCCATGCCTTCTGTATCATGACTGGAACGCTTTCAAAGGACGCCCATTTCGAATTTTGCGAACTTCTATCCACATTGATAGCTCAATAGTCACAATTGCTCACAGACTTATTTGTTTCCATTGGCAAGGTTCAGGCTATACAACATTTTAGTACTGAATGATAGAAACTGGTAACAGATTCACACTCTTTCCAGTAAATACGTATATATGTATTATACGCTGCTCTTTTACAACATTTGCGCCATTTGGAAATCTGCCCGTTTGCCTTCGGCAAATGCCTCCATAAAATAAATACGGCAACTGACAGCTTAACTCTTTCATTAGTGTAGAGATTGGTCCACGTCCTGTATTTTGGTGGTATGTCAAATGGCAAACGGAGTTTTGGTCACTATTTGGCGGATATTTCTGAGCGGCCAGAACCGAGCAGTATGGTTTAAGACATTTAGGAGGAGCAGGGTACAAATCCTCAGATTCACTGTTGACACTTTTTGTATGTAATACAAACAAGTATTTATCAGTGAGCTCGAAAGAGTCGCTAAAAGTCCCTTTCAAAGTAACAGGTTTGCATGCATTTTTCATCCGGAAGTAGCATTTAGTACATTTGTCAATCTTCTGGCTAATATGGTAGATAACTTGTTTAGGGAATTGTTTATGGAATTTTTAAGTAACTCTTTAGGAACGAAGCAATATTCTAACAGAAAAATTTCATGAGCTTTGTAATTACTATCTCAAATTTTATATCAAAATTAGTTCCAATCTTGTTTGGAAGGTAAAGCCTGAAAGTAGGAGGATTGTTTCTTAAGTTTTGATACAATATTTTGTAAAATATTTAAAACTAGTATCTTGGAATGAGAAACCTTCAATAATTCGAGAATTCCATACAACCAAACTCAGCCCTGCTCAAAGTGTAGCAGGTATAGCAAAACCAGACGAATTTGTCCAGGATGTGGTAAAACCGTAACAATTAACACTAAAGATGCTTCGGTTCATCTGGTTTCCTTTTTCAAAAACTAAATCTACGATGAGGTTTCGGAGTATATCTAGGTAGTTTTAGGAGTTCGTCTCCCTTCCTATTCGTAAAACAGGCAAAGAAGAAGAAGAAGAAGATATGTCGGATAGGCTTTGCTTTTGATTATTACAACTACTACATCTTGCTTTTCATAAATTGTGCAAATCAATCTGGAGGGCCGATCAGGTACCTAACAGCATAGCTTGAAAGATCTGATTTGTAATCAATAATTCTGAAGTCGGATAATACACAATACTTTACCTATAGTAGAGAATTAGTAGGAAGGTTCTTATTGCCTTCTTTTACAAGATACTTAGGACTGAAAGCAAAATGCAAAAGATCTATACGAGGGTGGTCTGAAAAGTTTCCGACCTCAACGTGAAGATGGCAGCACTCGTAAATAAAAGCTACTGAATTTCGTTGTTCATCTGTTGACAGTTACTCACCAAAGTCTCAGCCATTTTGGACGCGCAGTTTTTATGTAACAGTCGTTCGAGTGAGTTGATGTGAGTTTTTTTGTGAAAATGGACAAAATCGAGTATCGAGCTGTCATTAAATATTTGTTTTTGAAAGGCAATACGCCTTCGCAAATAAAAGATGAGTTGGATTCTGTGTATGGGGACTCTGCACCATCATTCACCACAGTGAAATTTTGGGCTGCCAAATTTAAACGTGGCCGTAAGAGCTTGGGAGACGATGAACGTTCGGGACGTCCAAAAATTGCAACTACCGACGAAAACATCGCCAAAGTTCACCAAATGGTGCTAGACGACCGCCGAATTAAAGTAAGAGAGCTTTGTAGCACGACATACACAACGGTAACGCTCAATGGCGCGGCCTATAATATATCGAAAATTCTTTGAGGTCAATAATGTTTTGTTAGAATATTTAGAACTGGAAGAAATTACCTGTTTACCATAACTTTGTTGTGGACATGATTCGCATTGCACCCCGCAAGTTTGGTCTCTGTATTTTCAGCTTGAATTGTTGCCCATGCGAAATTTTCCGTATGCTTAGATCAGGATTCTTTCTATTACGATAAAAGATTCAGCTTTCTCATTTATTGTTGGTTGTATTTGGTTTGCGAACATTCTTCAAGATCATCATTTAGTTGCGACCTTTTCAACCCCTGGTCAACTAGGAAACCTGCAGTTGAGGCAATAGATCTTCTGAATGCTGCAAATTGTTTAAGAATGTTTTAGGTTCCTGTTAGGATAAGTATATAAACTTGTATTGCAAAAGTCTTTGGATTCGTTTGACATTTTTGTAAAACACTTTTAGGAATCTAGACAGTAAAAAAATCTGGAGTGGTAAAAATAATAAACGGAGTGGTTAATTTTTTGAGTGTTAATCTTAACACTCTTTGACGGTAAATATGGTATGACAGCTACAGTGTCTTTGACAATAATACAATTAGGGTTAAAGAAACTGCATAAGAAATCTAATTAATCTCTTTTGAGTGTATAAAAATCTATTTAGTGTAAATCTACACTGCTTTGATTCAAAAATTATTTTCGAAAAAGAAAAGAAAAAGAAAAGCCGTTCTCATTAGATGCCAAAATTTTCGTATTCTGCTGATGTTATATTAGTGTTTCTATATAACTAGTACGAAGCTTATATGCAAACATTGATCGTCATAATCTTTCACGATGAATCTACAAAACAAGGACGAAACGATCGCCTAGAGGTATGATGGTCAATGCTTGCATAATTGAATATTTCTGGGAAATTTATATTCTGTCTACTGTCTACTACTACAGACTACTGTCTATGTAATGTACACTGTTCTGAGGGTAAATGTACAATACGAATGTAAATGTACGCTCCTTTAAATGTAAATGTACACTACTTAAAGTGTAAATGTATCCTCACATATTTATCATATCTATCCTCCTATTGTCATTAACACTCGCGAGTGTGGTCCTCTGGGCACCACTCAGAGTTTTATTTGAGCGTTAAGATCACCTTTTACTGTGTAGTTTAAGTAAAACTCGTTCGAAAAGTAAAAATATTTTAAAATTCAATTCTATCTGCTGATGTTTTAAGACAGTGGTTATTTCTTTTCAGTTTACGACAGTAGGCTAGGTAGTATTCACTCACCCAAATCTCAATTCTTACTGAATCTCAGAATGGGAAATTAATTTGTACGTATAGTTAATTATAGAACATAATCTCAGTTAGACATTTTGATATTCCAGAAAAAATTAATTTTAATTAAAGCTTTGGGTTGCACGAATGTGTTTTATTTGTTACAATAAAATAGTATGTCAGTATTCTTTTCGAGTCGGAACTAGCTGAGCATGTAAAACATAGTAGTTCGTTAAAAAAATTTTTTCTTTGAAAGGTTAAAAGATGTCATTAAACTATCACGGAAAATTTTTTTTCCAGTTTATGCAGTTTGTAATTTAAGTTGATAACAAGTAATGTAGGATCAAAAAATCAAGAATTATGTTTACTGATAAATTACGATAAGTTTCTATATTTGTTTTGCATCAATGCTTTTATTAGGAGCTATCAATATTTATTATCTAATTATTCCTTTTTTTCTTTTGTTTCAGGTGAGTGTCGCAAGCATACAAAATATCTCAGGAAGTCAAGTTGTAAGTTACGAGACAGCAGTTTCATCTCCACAGATTTAAAAACTGTTACTTCAAGTTTATGCTTATTTTTACAGACGTTACACATTAAATAAAGCAAGTTATAAAAGAATACGTACAGGTTCATAAAATATCAGCGGAGCATACAAAATACTTGTACAGCTTTGCAATTTAACTTCTATTTTACTTGGAAAATGTATTACATCTTCTCTGTAGTTTATTGTAGGGCACCGATCGCGTGTACTCTGTGGTATCGGAAATATAAATAACTAAACAGACTGCATAACTGCAACTTTTAATCATCCATAATTTCATCTGCAGGTCATTGGCATTCTCCAGTCTTTGTTCGACGAGGTGTATTTCACGTTTGTGAATTCTTCACGCTCAAATAGTTGTAGTTATCTGTTTAGTCGCTATTTTAGCAATTTTATCCATATCATTGTTGCCATTTAGTAGAAATATTTGCTGCTTCTCACAATCAGAGATATTCTGGTTTTTAGTAAAATAAAATAAATTGAGAATATAATGGATTCCGTTGAATTCGCAGAATTTACCTGATGTGTCCATGAAACAAATTTAAAATATTAATGCGGTTTCTTTTTACATAATTTACTTTCTCACTCAAGGTAAGCATGGTTTCATAGTATAGCATGCTTTATGTAGACTGATAATTTATTAGTGTACCAATTGTACTGTGGATTATTATCATTAGAGTAAAGTTTATGACGTTCCCGGCTATGTCAATGAATAAATCTTTAGATTCATGAATGCATTAACCGACGAGTATCTAGTTAATTGCATAACTTATTACAATTCTATTTGGGTGAAGTTATAGTAGTCGTAAAAAGGAAGAAATTGAATAGTAAATTTTCAAATCCTTATACTTAATAATTAATTCATTATTTCTGTACACGATATTTGTCTGTATTTTGTATTCTAGTATTATTTCTATTGTGTTAACTTTTACTAGAAATTGTACTTGCTTGAAGTAGGGTGTAAAACTAGATTAGTCCAATCTTGATAAATCGACTTGATTAACAAAAACATCCATGATAAGGCGGCACAACATTTAAAATGTGAGCGTACTATATCAAGAAAGTAACATGCTTTCAGTTTACATTTTTCGGTTAATTTGGTCCCTGATGTATTTGACCCTACAAAGTGGGAATACAACGAAATGACTTTCTTTTCTGATATATTGACCAATTCAAGAATAAAATAGAGAGAACACAGCATAAAGCCGATGCATACTGATTGACTATCTCGATTACACATTGAACTAACTGTTCTTTTACATCCCATAATCATCTTTTATGAAGAAGTTGGTTTTCACCGCAGCTCCTACAGGTCTTTCATGAAATTAAATAACCAACCTGACAGTTTATATACTTAACTTTCTTTTCATAAATTAGTTTGATTATATAAAGTTTCTTAGTTTTGCTGTATTTATATCGTTTTAATAGAATTGATATTTTTAATTTGTTTTACGATCTTCGCCTTCGATAGATCTCAACATGTCTTAAGAGAAATATTTTTGCTTCTTTTTAAAAAATTACCGGATGGGACCTTTCCATTAGTTTTTTTTCCCTATGGAGCTTCTAATCTTGCTCACGTACTTCCAAAGCATTGTTCTTGAACCTAGCAGTAGTCTTCTTTTCTTGGGCAAAATTATCGGATGCCTGGTGGTCTCCAAATACCATAAAAAAGATTTTGCTAAATTTTGTATTGATCCGAGTATCCATGTTACATGAAATGCGATTTTACTAATTGTACCAATATATTGCGTATTGTAGAATTGCCTTAAAACGCCAAGGATTCCAAACGATATCCGTCAATCGTATTGAAGATATAAAAGAACCTTTACTAGTAGATATAGCCGAGACGTCCAAATTTTATAAGGGTTTAGAATTCTATAGAAATTCTTATTTTTTGTAATTTTGTGCGTAGAGAATATACAAATATTTTTTTCAAATTGTGCGTTTCAATTGATAAAGTAACTCCAACAATTAGGCTTCGTTGTATCTTTTATTTTCGAAAGATATATTTAGTGCGAATACAAATACAGTGTCATGTTCACATGCACTAGACAGACACATCATATAGTGAACTTTTCTTAAAGTACTCACCATTAGTTACAGAAAAAAAAAGATGACGTCAAGGTCACGATTCACTTTAGTTGCTCTGTGGCAAATTAAACTATGTAGCCACAACGGTCGTACCCTAAATAGTAGTCTCTGTTTTCTAACCTTGCGAATGTGTCAGTTGATTCTCTTTGCAACTCAAAATTTTGAGCAGTTTTTGTTCATATTCCTACATATTATGTTCTACGGAAAGACATGATCATATAATGTGCACGTGGGTCGTGGTATCACCAAGAACTCTTGTATGTAGTATGTGGTATTACCATATGGGATAAAACACTCAACAGCTCTGCTGGAGCATTAGCGTTTAAGCAGCTGACAGCTAAATTTTTGTTTTTATCCTCGATGCACTTTTGGACAACGCTTTGCTATATTATTATTATTATTATTCTTATTCTTAATGCGTGGTATCTTTGATGTACGATTGGTAAGGACGTATGGAAAACTTTTGGACCATGTAAGTTTAGTAAGTCTATCAGATCTTTAGGAAAAAGGAAGAAAATCGAGTTGAACGCTTAACCTCAATGGATAATGCATTTCCTATCAAATGGAAATATAAACAAAACATACATTGAGTGACAAAGCATATTCACTATTTTATTTCTACTTTTATTTTATTTCATTTATCTTGTATAACAAATGCCGGAATATTGTTGACATTACCTCCTGACACCCCTTCTCAGTGGCAAAAATATTCTAAAATTGCTACTAAGAAACAACTACTTCTTTAGTTTCAGTAGATACATGGTAATGATCCTTTAACAAACTTTTCAGCCTTCTAGCTACTTGGCATGTTTCCCCCAATGAAAGATTCTGCTTCCGAAAATAGAAGAAAAAGATTGATTTACTTTTTGCTAGACCAACTTATTAATCCTTCAAGGTAAAAGAATGGATACCAACTGTTAGATTTTCTATCTTTTGAATTTCCCGCACACTCTGCATCTGAATAGCCAGTTAACCGTTGATTTTCAGCATTTTCCGTAGAACCCAGCTCCAACTGAAAATATTCCAATCATGCATTAGTGGATTGCTTTTCTACATAGATACACATACAGCGCTGTTTGGATGCTTATTTACTGAAATGTGTAATAGCATCACTAATGTTTTTCTGTGTAGGTCATTACTGATTGATAAATCGTATTTTCTCTTATAATACCCTGGATCCGTTGGTATCTCTGAATGTTTGAATTTCTCCAATTTTTCAATGTGGGTAGTTTGATGTAGGTACGTGGAATTTCCCTGAAGAGTCTGTAATTTAAAATCTTCCTTTCTAGTATATAAACAACAATCTGCAGTGCCTTTTCGGAGACCTATACTTTCTAATAAATCGTTCATTTTTTCATTCCTTAGCCGCCTGTTTTAGCAAAGCGTATATACAGGGTGTTTCATTAATAATTGGAAATATTTTAACTGTAGAATCCTGAGCTCAAAATATTAAGATTTAACCCAAATCACTTGGATAAAATGTGGCTCCTTACTGAGTTACAGGGTGTTTTATAACCAAATGGTTCTTTTCAGAACCACAATTGGTTTTTAAATGTTGAATGCATTTATTCGTTTCAAGAAATTTCCATAAATAACGTTATGTTTTTCTGTTAATAGGATTAAAGTTTAATTTGCGTAATAAATGCAATCCTATGACCCAAAAACACCGACATAATTAATACACATTAAAACCAAAATAACTGTGCCGCTTCATTTTCAACTTAAAATATCTCGGAAAATAATGGCTATATCGCTATGAATGAAGAGTATGTTATTTACATAGAAAGTATTGGAGAATCGAAAAATTGTTCTAAAATGGCAATTCCACCAGTGGCGTAGAATTTGGGAAGGGTCAACCATTTACTTGCTCCTATCGTACGCCTCTGGTAGTAGCCAGAAACCATTATTTAACATAATTTAGTAGGGTGTACAGTACCTACCCTTCCTGCCAAGTATGACAAGGATACGTCAAATAGTTTTAAAGTACTGGGTACAAATAGCTTTTAAATTTTGTTATAAAACACCCTGTAACTCAGTAAGGAGCCACATTTTATCTAAGTGATTTGGGTTAAATCTTAATATTTTGAGCTCATGATTTTACAGTTAAAATATTTCCAATTATTAATGAAACACCCTGTATACATATATACTATATGGTTTTCTGTAGTCTACAAATGAAACCTTGCGTTTCTTCTAAAAATTGCTCTGTTTGTGCCATATAAATAAGTTCTTTTCAAACCTCCGTTGGGGAATGCAGTCGCCACTTCATAATGAAGTTATCCTTTCTTGAAGCTACCAGAAGTGTCCGGAAGGTTGTTTGCTTGAGAACGGGAGCAAATACTTCATCAAAATCTTTTCCACGTTTCTGTGAATGTTCTTTTGCAACAAGTCCAGTTTTATATTTACATACTTATCTGATCAGTAGAGTAGGTCTTCAATTGAATACTTAATTACACTAAACTGCATGTCTATTCTCTGGTGCTTTTCCAAATTCTACGTATTCTTTTCTTGGAGTGACTTGATTTGTTTTTTATAGCTTTCAAATACTTTTTCTGAGCATAATTTTGCTTGTTCAGAATTCTTAGGTTCTTTTGGCTTTGAAAGCAATTCTTCAGCGTCTTCTCCAAAACTAACTGTCAGCTTGCGTTGCGTCGCACCTGTGGATTTTCTTACTTGATCTTAATTTTACCATCTGTTTTGTATTTTCCTTAAGAGTAACACAAGTTTTGATATTAGAAAATAGGTCAACAGCTACTTCATGTTTATAATTTTCGTTCTGTTTAGTTTCTACTACTTTTTTAATTTTTTTATGGACCACATTATTCTCTACAAAACGTAAATCTCTGCTGATAATTATTTATATTCAAAAGATTATAAACTTTAAGTCCCGTCTCATAACCAAGAAATGTTAATTTTATTGCTTTATCATCTAGTTTCTAAATATTTCTTTTGGGATTAACGTATAAGCTGTACTATCAAAAACTGTAGTTAATACGTTTTAAATCTTTAAATCTGTTTTTTCTTCTTCCATAATTTGTATGGTATGATAAATTGGCTGAGATCAACATACACTAACCATCTCGAGTAGTGAACGGTTTTAACTATGCATTCGCCCTATTTTGCTGAGGGCAACAAGGAGCTGCCAACTGAATACCTTCCTGCAATAAAAAGCATTTAAAATTTTGATTTATGTGCATTCCTCCTTTGCCAGAACAAATAATTTTTGGCTTTTGATTAAATTTATTTTGTATTGTTTGTTCTTCTCAAGTAAGTAAATAACGGTACAATAGCTGTAATCATCTACGTATAAGTGTTAACAAGTATCGTTTATTACCAAGCGTAACAGTCTACATGGGACCAGAAGCACCTGTAAGTATTAAATCTAAAATAGTTTCAGATTTCGTACTTTTAACAACGTGAATATTTGAATTTTTATAAACTTTTTTCATATTTGCCTTTGCAATATTATTTCCATTTTGCGCAGTTTCGCACCTGTCATTTTGAGAACTAACTGCAAAATCAGTTTTGGCAAGTTTCTGTAGAGATAAGAGACTTGTCTGAAGTTGTGGAATATACAAAACAATAGTTTACCTTCAAAATAACAATTTGGCGTTCCTTCTTCAACTGCCCTAGATATAACACGGCGCTTCTTTTGGTGAATCAGAACCAGCAGTTCCTGTTTTGATCTCTATAGACAAAAAGGAAATAGTAAGGGGTAGTTTAATATTGGTCTTTTCTCATTCGAGGTTTCTTGGAAAATGTAGTAGATCTTTTGATATATGGTAGCACAAAAATCTTAGATATGGCTTGCAGAAAATTTAGATTTGACTAGAAAACTGGCATTTATAGGTTACACCATTGGATTGATATAATGTCCTTCGGATTAAGATGGTTCAGAATATCCTTTTACAATATGTACCTATGCTACCACACATCTTGTTCTACTATTTGCATCATAATGTACGGTTGCTTCATTGAAAATGGAGTAATGTGAAGTATCGTAAGAAGTCAAACTGGAAATGGTTCCTCAGCTAGAAGCTTTTGTGATCACAATCTTTGACTATAGATAGTTATGACGGTATCTTAGTATAAATTCCTATTATGCATTTGCTGTGATGCAAAAATTACTGGAAAAATAAAAAAAGCAGATAATTATCTTGAGTTTACGAAATGAATTCGTTCTCTAAATAAATCAATTGAGATTATTAAGTAAAATGAAAATTATTTAATTACCCAAAGCAAATTGTTGTTACAGCTTCGTAAAATATTGTAAACACAAAAGCAGAACACTCGAATTAATCATTTTACGTAACATTATTTCTTGACATTTTAATATTTGCTTGTCGTGTGATCCATAAGAAATTGGAATAAATAGAACTCGTGTTACAATAGAACCTTTCACAATATCGGTTAAATTCTTATCAGGCCAAAGTTTCTTTTTCATTTAGACCGTTACTGAAAGCAGGGCTGATTTGTTTACCCTACTAAAAGATCTTAACCTTAGAAAAACAATTTTATTACTTACATTGTTTTTGTAATATTGCGAAAGGGATAACCCAAAAGTTAGTCATCAAAGATGCAATTGTGTGTATGCTTGATTAAAATAAATTTGTAGTTTGCAGATCTAAATATTTTACGAAATAACGGTTTTTAGTCCACGTTGATCCTTTCTATATCCTTTGTGTTTTTGTGTATTTCGAGAACATCCCCGAAGCTACGAATTTGTTATTACATTATATGCAGTAATGTTTATAGACATTTTAATTAAATTTTAATTAACAGGTATTTTGAACATGATAATGAATGCTAGGAATACACTCTATGAATACAATACATAAATCTAACGAGAAATTTCGAACTTTAATATAATATAAATTTGCACTAAGTTCAAGTTTCGATCTATGCATATCGGTAACTGGTAGTTAGTAGTAGTTGCTAACTAAAACGAGTATACCGTATTAATTAATAACTTTGAAGGCCGATTCGAGAGCTTGTAGAAAATTTGTATTATCATTCTTTCGAGTGGGATTGTTTATCAATAAAATATTAATAACAAAAATTGTAAATTCATACTAATGGCAATGTAATATTTAAAATAATAACCGTATTGAGAATACAAATGACTGTTAACATCATTTCTATTAATATATTTTGTTCTCAAACAGTCCGTGTTCGTTTTGTATTTTCTGTTGTTATTGTTTGATGCTAAAATTACACACACGCCGAAAACCTATTTTTTCAACACATATGGAGATTTATATCTAGGACACGGTTATACCTTCTTGAAGAAAAATGTTGATTCAACAAATTTACTTTGTAAAAGTGCTGATAGATGGTTCCAGGAAAATTGGATGTTGGAACTGTCGTTCGTTTCTTCCCATTTGTATTTATCAAGCACCAGGTATCTATATCTATTTTTTACACCTTCGTTGGTACGCACGAAATATCCCTCTACAACCAGAATAATACACAATCAATTCTCCTCATTCACACATTTTTGTTTTTGTATGACATTTTTAAAAGGGCTAAATTGGATGACATCGTTTATAGAGGAATTTCACTTTTACATAATTGAGAAAATGAGTGACACATGAATTTTGATTGTATTTGGAGTTTTTGTTTACCTTTCCCTGAATGTTTATAATGTGATAGGGAGAGTGTGGTTGATAGATATAATTTTAACACGCCGAAATTATGCCACTCTACTGTATTATTAAGCGTTTGTCTATTTTTGTATATTTTTAATTGCTACTCAAGGTTGAATTGTTTGTCTTAATTTTACAAATTAGGTCTGAATAAAATTCGATTTTTTAAATCATATGTTAAGGCTATTAATAGATATGATCGTATGTATGTAAAATAAAAACAGCAAAATTGACGCAAGTAAATCTTTAATTTCATTAAACGTTGCATAATTCAGTAATTATGTCGAGTTTACTGAACAGCAAGTATGAGGTCATTTTGTTTAATCTTGAAATAACGGTATTAACAGTGCGAATTTCAGTAGAATTTTATTTCCAATGATTAATTCTTGTTATTTAAGGTGCGTATTCACTTGAGCATTTCGGCCACATGAGCGCCGAATGAGCACATTTTTGCTCATGCGGTGCTTATACGGACCTCGAGTGCACATTCGTTTACGAAGCGCACGAGCATCGATCCATGGGATGCACACGAGCATCAGTTGAGCGTTTGCATTCTTACCATGAAGAATAAAATTGCATTGGCTAGTGTCACTTTATAATGTACCAATTGTTAAGCAAGAAAAATAAGAGACGAAAACAAACAAACAAAAACCAAGATTTTTTAATAATGTTAAAATAATAATTTGTTTCGAATTTCATATGTAAAATCCGTCCAAATCGAGCACGCAAAATTCAGGCGCTCACTTTGATGTACCGACACCGAGCGGATCGGCCTGAGCGGCTCGCCG